>JBCJKH010053482.1:0-19185 GCA_039877255.1 Loriculus beryllinus
CTGGACACAGGGGCTTGGAGCACCCTGCTCTAGTGGAAGGGGTCCCTGCCCGTCGCAGGGGTTGGAACCAGGTGGGGTTGTTTAGTATGGAGAAGAAAGGGCTCAGGGGGAACATTATCACTCTGTACTAATACCTGAAAGGAGGATGGATTAAGAATATGGCTGGTCTCTTTTCTCTAGTAATCAGCGACAGGACAAGAGGAAACAGCCTCAAGCTGTGCCAGGGGAGGTTTAGACTGGATATTTGGAAAAGATTCCTCACCAGAAGGGTGGTCATGCATTGGAACATGCTGCCCAGGGCAGTGGTGGAATCACACCGTCCACGTAAGCGTTCACAAACTGTGTAGATGACGTCCTTAGTGACATGATTCAGTGGTGGTCTCAGCAGTCCTGGGGCTATAGTCGGACTTGATCTTAAAGGTCTTTTTCACCCAGTTGATTCTATAGTTCTATGATCTTCAAGGTCCCTTCCAACCCCAACCATTCTGTTATACGGTTCTGCGACATGATGAAAGAGAAAGTCTCGAAGATTGACTTCAACAGCTTTATTAGAATCAGCAGCTGAGTAGAAGAGAAGTCTGAAATTGTTTTCTTTCTCAGAGGGAAAAGCCATGAGCACAAGACCCTGTATGTGCTGTTTGTCCTGTGAGCTGGCTAATCAGTCCCTGAGCACTCATGGGCCCGTTGCATACACATTGATCCTGAGGATTAGTCAGAGCACACGCTCTACTTTGCTCTGCTGATAAAACAGTGGAGAGGGGAGCAGTGTGAGGAGACCTCATGGAAGCGTTAGGATTACACAAGACAGGGGAAGGAGCCACAGTTATTGCAGCTGTGGGTGTGTAGGGACTGAGGACACAGATAGAGGAACCCGTGCTTCGTTAGTTCTGCTGCTCAAGGTAAAACTTACTCTCAGACTCTGGTATGCTGTCATCGGGATGCAGAAATCTATACTGTCTTTCCTCTGACTGAAGTGGACAACGGGTTGCTATGAACAAAGTGAGTGTGTTTTCTGAGCCAATCTGTACAGCTTCAACAACTGTTCTGCTGACTCGCAGGTTTGCTTTTGGTCTTAATGAATTATGCTTTGACACCCACTGAAGTTCTAACAGCAGTGCCTACTGTACATCCTTTTTCCCTTATCTGCCAAAGGAGAAGGATCAGATTTTCTAAACATAAGTCAAGTAACTTCCCATGCATTTACAAAGGATTAAGAACTCTAAACTCTGCATTGTGTGAAAACAGATTGCTCCATCACTCTACGCCTAGAATAAAGAGTGGAAAGCACATGTTTGCATGCACCTCTTGTGACCAAATGCAATAAAGTTTAACTAGAAAAAAATATTGACCCACATAAGGACAGGCTGAAGTATTTGAAAAAGCATTACTGAGCAGTGTGCACTTTGTCCATGCACTTTGCAAGCATTTAAGCAAACACCCTTGATCAGGTTTTTCTGCCCTTCAAAGTTGCAAAATATAGTCTGTTATTTAAACCAAAAGTTAGAGACATACTTTAACTCCCAGAATAAAATGACAATGATTTTTACTCCATGCAGGTAACAGTACTCACAAGCAAGAAAAAGAATGTGTGAGAGGGCAAAACATTAAGGACTATTACTCTAATAGTCAATACTAGCTTCTCTAGTACTAAGTACTCGAGAAAGATGTGAATGTACAGAACAAAATGCTCCTTGAGGACCTGAAAACAGGTCAGTCTTGAAGCAGGTAAAAAACATTTATCACCTTCACAGTACTAGATTTAGAAGAGCTAGATCTATTAGTTGTACTCATCTCTAGCAGAAACAATCCATACTCTGAGTTACTTCAGGTGTGCCTGTAATCTTGTATAGTATCAAAGTTACCAAGAGCTTATGACTTGTCATTGACACAGAATCATCAGCCAGTTTTTAATACTAAAAAGCAATAGAAATTATTATTTTAAATTACTCTGGAATTGCCTGTTCATTTCTATCATAGAATGTTTGATTTCTTTTCTTGGGTGTCCCTGCCATAGCATGAGGGGTGCAACTACACGATCTTTAAGGTCCCTTTTAAACCAAACCATTCTGTGATTTGTGAAGCTTTACCTGCAAATTGTGATCTTTTGTAGCCTATGAGTTTAAATAAATGCTTTGCTAAATTAGTTGTGTAGGAGGCTGTGAAAGAAGCCTCTGTCCAGTGGGAAAGAAGCGTAACACTGTGACATGAAAAGATGTGATCTTTATCAGTGACCACTGAGGGAAGACAGCCAACTTAGGCAATGAGCTAGCTCTGCTAATGTGGGACATACACACCATATACTCTGTAGAAGCAAAGACAACAGTAACCAGCATTTTTCAACTACTAGACATGAACTTACTTACCCTTTTGGAATTTCTCATTAAAGAAACAGAAGACAGCTTAAATTGAAGTGACTGAGTTCACTCTATCCTTTTTCCTTTAACAAGATTCAATTTTCTGTCCCCATATCATGGGCGCTCAGTTTAAGAAACACCATTTAAAAACAAAAGCAGTTAAATATTCCAGAAAAAAGTAATCAAATATGTAACATGCAATATACATTGCCTTCCATAGGAAGGGTTGGTATCTCAACCACCCAGTAAGTGACCTAGTGCAACAAGCAAGTAATCAGAGTGATAGGTATCTTCAATCATTCTGCCTTTGGCTGCTGAGCACTGAACTCCACAGGGTGTTAGAAAACTCAGAACTTTCTATAATGTGAACACCTGAGTACAGGAAAACACTGAAACCACTGAAGAGTAAATTGCAAAGGGCCTTCTTCAATCAGAAAGTGTTCTTTATCCATTAAGTATATTACACGCTACTACTGACAAATCTTTGTACCTACACGGGTGGATCCGTACAACTACATTTTCAAGTCAGTATTCTAATACTGCTCTTATTTTGTAAGTGACAGTGAAGGAAATTACTAATTTCAAACTTTTGGAACGTCTATCTGTCTTTAACATTAACATTTTTGTAGCTCCTATTAAAGAGGTACAACACTTACCCTAATGCTAGTAGGTCTGATACACGCAACAAAGCCCATAGTTTCAACTCACCACATTCCAATTCCCACATGGGAATAAGTAATTACTAATGATAATTCTAATTCCCATAGGGAATATCATGGTAAAAATGTAACCGGGCACAACCGATAGAGGTGTTTTTCTAAGAAAACCTCTAGTTCAAAGAGGAATCAGGGAAATCTTTGTGAATGAGCAGAGCATACTTCCAAAGACGGATTTATCACACAAGCATGTCCTAAATACATATAACATGAAGCAATGTTGTGTTAAATACTCAACTGATGTACTTTTCAAGACTAAAACCAGATTATTATACCGAATGTTTTCACCTAAAGGCTGCCGCTACAGAAGGCAGGCATCTCAAATTCAGTATGGCAAAAGACGAATGGGGAGGTAAAATCATTTGCTTTCTGTTGCTCAGTAAGTCAATACACAAAACTGCTGCACCACCAGTGGTGGTCCTGGGTTGTAAGAGCACAACTTCAATTTCAGCTATTGTGGCTTAAGTTACATCTGTGAGTGATACATTAAAAATCAGTTCAACAAAGACAGAGCCATAGGGTCACAGAAAGGCTTTACTATACTTGTTGCTTGATTTCTCCTCAGTATTATTTGTGCTTCATGACTGTTTCCATCCCATCACTATGGAAAACTTTCATCTACCAGATCCATGCTAAATATTGCACAGCAAGGTACCCACAAACTCAGTAAACAGAACAAATAATTTTTTATGTAAATTTATTCATCAGCTTTAACAACAGCAATACATAAATCAATGCTATGTCCAGCATAAAGTTGTATAATAAAATATGCTATTCTGTAAGATTGATTTCTAGTGTGCACATTTTAAGGACAGTTTTCATCCAAATTGGACACATTTTTTTAAAAAAATAAATAAATACAAGGCCAAAAACGCTTCCTTAATGAAAGTCCTGCTAAGTAAGACTTCAGGCTCCACATTGCTTCAAAGTACTGATCAGTACAGGTGTCTGTGTACATCAGACTTACACAAATGGGGTGGGCTCAAGCAGCATACATTTTTTGACATCTGACTCAGACCAAGAGATTCAAGATTTCAATTTAGACCTTATAATTCCTCTAGAAGCTAGCATCCACCTTTTCTCTTTCAGGATTGTCTTGCCTTCCAGGTGTGTATCTGCTCGTATGAATCCTAGCAACATCATGTGTGCAAAATACAAAGGTCCAGTCCCCTCTCAATGCTACTTTTCTTGGCTTGAGATCCAGACTGCACTACCGAGTGGAACTATTTGTGAAACAAACCGCTACACAACTCAAATAAGACTACATTGCTCTTGGTGGAAAAAAATAAGACAGACTTTGGAAACAGATGGGAACATAGTATGCTCCCAGCTCTATCTGTTATGGTTTTGGAGCTCTACAGACTCCAGGAATCCTCTCTGGGATGTCTGGTGCTCAGTGATTGCTACAGCATTAAACTTTAGGCACACTGGGTTCTGTAGGCTATAAACAGCCCACAAGAAGCTGCATTTTCAGCTTTGTTTCGCTGATGGCCAGTGAGTCTAAATGGCATTCAGGTATTCAAAGTGCAGTAGGGAGGCATTCACTGACATTTGGGCTACCTTTATATTCAGCAATACTAAAATCTGGTCCCAGTTCAGATTAGATACATGTGAGAAAACATATTTGGCAAATCAGAGGTATTTTATTTACTTGTGTACTTATCACATATTCTTTGGGCATAATTATTCTATAAATCTAGAAAAGTTTGTTTTATGTGTTTTCTGACTTTTAAATCCTGCTGATGGAGAAATTCCCTTTTCCTTAAGGACTTACACTCAGGACTGAGTCACAAATTTTTAAAACTACTCTAATTTACATATTTTACTTTATTAAAAACCTAAAGCTTGGTCAAAGTATAAACACTTACAAACCTAGTGAAAACATCCCTGAGACACTTTCAGTAACATAGCGGTAAGGGGCAGTTTTGGTCCATTAGAGGAGAAGAATTGTTACATCCAGTTATTGAATACTGAGGGCTACAAGTACATTGGCTGTACATTCACTTCCACTCCTCTTACAAACTACTGTATCCAAGAGAAAAGCCACATTCTATTTAGTTTGATACATAATGTAATCAGTAAAAATTTAATGATGAATGGCCTAGATTCAGCCCTGGTGAAACGCCTTTAATGTCAATGGAGCTCACACACTTACATTCCAGGGCTGAAGTCTGGCAACACAGATGACTGTGAAGGATAGTACCTACCATACAAAATGGCTTAACAGTTGCAGAGCACACCCTTCACAAGTTACTGACACGTTTTTGCATACCAGTTATTTTGCAAACAAACGTTTTGACAAGATTTAAGTTTAGAAGTCATACTGTCATGCCATAGGAAAATTCAGATCACCACCAGGTTCAACTCTACTGCGAGAGCAAAGTGTGTAGTTTCCACAAAAGTGCACATACAGTTACTGACTATGGAAGTACTGTGTTAGTAGACATGCAGGGTAAAAAAAAACCAAAATGCAAGAACTTGCTGAAAATCAGAGGGATATATCACTCTTCATTGCTTTGAAGTTGCTTTAGACGGCCATAGTCCAACATCTCACTGTCTAAATGAGTCAAAATTCACATACATGTAAAACAGATACACGCAAGTAATCCGCTTTTTGACTTCTTTTGCCTGGAATACTAATAATATACCAATACATCAGGCTTTAGTGGGGTTTCTGAAAACAACAGTAGAAATAACAAGCTGCTTGCACTCTGAGGCAAAAAACTAAGTTAGCCCTAGACTTTATCTTCCTGTACCAGTCCTCCTGACCTTAGCACTTTCTGCTACATCTAACCTGAGCAGACCTGCCATTTACAATTAAAAAAAGCCATGCTTTATAATGTTACATCAACAGCTTCTGCTAAGATGAGGCTATGTTTTACTTTATCAAGTGCAACGGAAGTGTAATACAGTATCTTTTACCTAGCACTTGTCTAATTTGTGAGAAAACATGCAAAAAACCCTACAAAGGTGTTTCTGTAAAGTTAAACCAAAACAGCATACTAAAAATGTATTTTGGGAGAACATCAGAACTTAAGAGTCCACTTCAGGAATCCAAGAATGATACTTATACCATTGTTCATGGTAAGGGGGGAAACAGGGGAAAAACTCCACAAAAATCAAATACTATATATCAAGTTACTCTGAAGCAACTAAAAAACCCACCTTGTTTTGCCCAATAGACACAAGAATTGTTCAGAACTCATGAACAAGTTGTGCTAGTACAACCACTAAAAAGTATCACCATAAGGGTCAGCAACAGGAAGTTAGTATAACTTTTGAGATCAAGTACTAGATGTAGGCATCCTCTGAAACACCAGCTGTCAAGATCCAATTAGGTTGTCCTCTACCAAACATGAAACACTTTCACAGGGTCACTATGAGATGAATTCTAGCTCTCTTTGAACAGCTTCCTCAAACAACTAAGTTTGACTCTAGAGAAACACCTTAGGGTCACAAAAAGCAGTATATGTGTTTAACCACTATATTTGCGTAGCAAGTTAGTAAGAGAAGTGGATCCTCTCAGACAGTAGATGTATTACCAGTTGGTGAACTGTCAGACACTTTGGGATCAGGAGTGCGGCATGAAAAAAGTTTTTTTCCCAAGGTTTTTTGAGCAAATCTGAAGTACATTATGTGGCCCATGGCAACAAAAGACACAGAAATAAGCACCAATAAGCCAAAAGCTTCAGGATTTGGGGCCAAGATGACCATGATGAAGTGCAGCAAATCAAGAAGATAATTCATGGAGTTCTGGACACCGTTTATGATGCCTCTTTCAGATTCTACCACATTTTCTTGGAGCAACTGTGTGACAGTCAAATCAAAGGACCAAAGGCCTATGGAGAGAAAACACAGTTATCAGTACAGCTGGACTTCTTATGGTAAACTTTCATTGCTGGCAAAATTCAAGTCATGCTCTCAAATTTCCCACTTTTGTCAAAAATGCACAGGACAAGGCTAACTTCCTGTCAGCCTGGAACGGATTTCACATTGACAGTTAATGAATTTACTTTCCCTCTACTAATATACCCTGAAATAATACATACAGCTTGACACATGAACTTGCCTGTAACATCTTGCTTCAACGTATCTATCAAGTTAACAATGCTCTGTTCATCTATTCCCTATTTAAACAGCTGGTTTACAACTATTTACAGTGTATTCTCACTACTACAATTGCTAAGTTTCGTTTTGAATGTTTGCAATGAAAAAAAAAATCAAGCACATTTTAAACTATGCAGAATACATAATTTATACCTAGTCTCTGTTAACACTATCTTCTATACTATTTTAGTCCATTAACGGTTCAGTTTTAAAAGTTTATCTTGCAGACAAACTTAATACATGTGAATTGATTATTTTATTCCTTGAAATGCTACAGATGAGAATTGCTGTTTACTCCATGTATGCATTTGATTGCCTCCTCTTTTGGCAGATACTAATACAACACTAACCAGCAATGCCTCAATAAATTAAGCATCATCCAAATAAAAGTTTCTGTTCTAAAACTCCTTTGCCGGTCAAAACTTTAAAGGTTAGACAATTTATTTAATGAATGGATTAATTTACTGAACTCCTAAGTTTGAAGGTTTTCTTAGTAGATGTGTTTCTTACTGTTTCCAATTAATGAATGTTTTTATATGGTAGTGAAGAAAGATATCTACAAGTGAGCAAAGAAACAAGTTACATTCACCTCCAAGTGTTGTAACTTCTCTGCTATTAGTGATATATGATATGCAAGAAATTAGTGTTGCAGTCTCTGCACCGGCAATACTATTGCAAGATCATTTCATTTTTATGCAAAGCATAATGAGTTAGCCTTAGAAATATGATACAATGCTTCAAAAGTAGCCTACAGGTATAAACTCACATCTGTATTTAGTTGATAGGTATTGTACTTTTATAATTAAAGCAGTCAATAGACCACATTTTAATTGAAACATGATACTTACCAACTCTAGCAGCAATGACTCCCGCAAAGAGGAGACTAACAGAGAGCAAAGGCACTGGCTCAGGACTCATCTGTGGGTCGCTGTTAGCCGGAGTAGTAGACCCGTTAAACAAGTTGGGCACTTCAGTTGCAAAAAACACTTCAGGCTTATCTTCTGGAGGTGTTATAGCGGGTAATGGTTCACTTTCAAACAGCCTAGCACTGATGTCAGCAAATGGGGAGACACTCAAATCCATAGGACTTCCAGGCATAAACACAGAGACAGCACATAAGACCAGGCAAGCAAATTGAGCAATTCCAGAAATGAGGCCGGTGCGAACCAGGCCACATTTGCGACGAAGCCAAGTGAAAGCTACTGTTCCCATGATTCCAGTGACGGCTGAGGCACCCATCAGGAGACTTAGCACCGAGCCGCTCAAACCCTGAGTGTAGGCATAGCCTGTAGTAATACAATCAAAGCCCAGAACAGTCATATACAGAAAGGCAAGACCCATGCCTGCAAGAAACACTGGCTGGTTGTAGTAGGCAACCCATCCATCACGGAATGTGATGAAAGGCTCAGCAATCCGGGCACCGCAGCTCATCTCCTTCTCCTGTTGGGGCTCAAAGCCAGTTACATCTTTTTCAACAATTAACTGCACTCCTTCAGCAGGTTTCATGTCACTCTCTGTAAACAGAAATGCAACTGTTAGATACATTCTTGCCTGGGAAGTGCAGTGCAAACTAAGACAATTGTTTGTAGTTAGGAAGTTCACTGCTGCAGAAGCGCATCAGTTACATTTTGCAGTCAACCTCTGATTATTTCAATGTTTTAAAGTGTCCTTAAGTCCCATCTGTCTAGTAAGCTCAAGGAAAGTTTATCCCCATCAACTCAAACCCCTACTCATTTAATTAAACTGTGGTAGGAGAAAGCACAGCTTGAGTCTTCTCAATAGACTTGAGACTGTATGCTCTATTTCCATAAAGAAATTATTTGCTTAATGATTGCTAATATTAGATGGCATTTTAGCAAAGCTTTCTATTTAAATGAGAAGGAAATACTTAAACCTCTGTCAATATCTCATGTCATGGTAGGAGAACCAAGACAGAAATCCTTGCTGAAGCCTATCAAAGCCAAAAGCTTTCAAAATTTGCCTTTAAAAAAAAAAAAGTAAATCTCAGATCACACTTTTCCACAATCCCATTTTCACTCCACTATAGAAGAATGCACTCACACCGATGACAAACAATAAGCAAAAAACCCCACAGCAGTTTTTAAGTTAGCAGAGTAGTTAAAACGATACAAATGTTTGGATGCCTGAGCAGTGTTTTTACACTGTCAAGTCTGAAACAAACTCCACATACAGCAAGGGAGACATGAAGCATTTTGGCAGCTTTTAAAATGCAAGTCCTCTGGTGAAATCAGAGTACAGCAATGGCAGACTTCTTGTTACATACTGACATTAGCTAAATGCTTTATTTTTCAGGAGCATTCAAGGGCCAGCTCCAAATTTATAGAGCCTTCTATGCTCTTTATCTTGCTTCCCTACCCCAGGCTGAGATCAGCCTACTCCAGTAACTCACTGGACCAGCTATTACCACAACGGATCTGCTGGTTAATACTGGGCAAAGAACAGACTGCTTACTAGCTTTTAAAGAAAAAAGAAAAAAAAAAAAAAGCCAGCAATTCTTCATAATATTTGTTTTAAAAAAATAACCCCCACAGCATGCTGTAGTTTGGAGCCCATAGCATGAGCTTTCAGCAGTATTCATGTACTGCTACCTTAAAAATGGGACAACGCTTGTTTTGTATTCCAGTATCTGATGTTTCCAATACTTCATAATAAACAGTCTGCTTCTAAAGCAATTTAGTTTTCATGTCAGAAAATAATCTAAAGAAATGTTAATACCAATTTTAAGGTTGCTTACAGTCATAGCCATATAAATCGCAAATCACAGTTGCTCATCTTGGCCAAAGAAGCATTGTGAAAGGATCAAGTAGATTTTTTTCTTCTCCACCATTTCCTGCAGCATGTGGAACTCACTGAAGCATGCCAAACTAGAAATATTACTACCCACTCTACAACCTCCTGAAAGCCTGTTAGTACTAAGTACTGAGTTAGCAAGAAACAGCCCTACCTACACAGGCTGTTTTGCTTATAGACACTACAGAGCAAAGGGTCCAGTTTATTAGTTATGGTATAGACGGATAAAAGCATTTCTTGCAATCAGCCCTAAGTAACAGGGCAGGCTTACTCTAAAAAATTAATTTGAAAAGGACAGAATTCATTCTTTGGCTGCATTTTAAGGGATTCCTCAAATGGTTGTAAATACACTGTTACTTAAGAGTCCCTGTATCCACAACCTGAAACCTCCAAGCCATGAGTAAAAAGCTATACAGGCCTCAAAGCAGTGTCTGCAGAAGACAAGAGTCAACACTTTAACTTTGATTGATTCAGTGAGTATACTGGGAATTTGAACAGTTACTTTTTTGTTTTCAATACCTTTCTTTACATTCAGCTGCTTCAGTTCTGATTCTTCAACTTTTGCAGATTTGAGAGCCAGAGTAGGGGTTTTCTGATAAACCTTCCAGAGCAGCAGGTATTCCACACACATCGACATCAGGTTCCAACCAGAAATGAATCCACAGCCGATCATTGGGGAGCCAAATGTCATTATCTGACCAACTGCCACTGGGGCCAAGATATTGGTCAACTGATCAATTCTTCTTATTGTGGCATTCATATCTGTCAAAAATCAGTTGATGATATGAAGCAATTGCTGAACACTTACAGTGAAATACTGACAAATATAATTGAGGATCGCACATGTATACACATCACACTAAGAAGTCTTACTCCAACTTTAAGTGGTTCCAGCAGGAGTTAGACTGCTGACCAGAGATACCTTTAAAGTATGTTAATGTTTAAGTTTACTGTAACCAACCAATATGTTTGTAAGCCAAAACCCTACTCCCACCAGTTTTGCCTGCGTGAGGTCTACCAGGTTTAGCATGCTGGATTCACAGTGGAAGCATACTACTGCAGGTAAAACTGTTAGTGATGGGATAAGATTACTCTTGTGTCTTAGTGACATTATGGACACTTAAGCCTGTTTCTGTAACATTCAAATCCTGCACATACAACTCCAGACGTTAAAAGGTACCTCACATGGCAGAATTCTTTCTTATAAGGATTATTTTAGCAACTATTATCTCCCAATATTGGACCATATCATAGAATCATAGAATCGTTAGGGTTGGAAAGGACCTTAAGATCACCTAGTTCCAACCCCACTGCCTACTTCTAATAAACGGTGACCACAGTTCCCACCATGATAGCAGCAGACCTTTGAAATGGCTTTAAATTTCCTTATCGAGTCACAGTGGTTAATGGCAGTTGTAGGCATTTTCAGAACTTAGTGAGCAAAGTCCTCACTCCTTTCTGTTCCACACTTTGATGTTTACAGTCAAAACAAACTGTCCATTCTTAGCACAAATGCATCTTCCTTTTGCTGGTAGGGCATGTCTTACCCTCCCCAGTCTTATCCACTGGAGTGGCATTACACTCTCTGGGCTCCTGTAAGCTTCCAATTAGTGGTGCCATCATTCTATGCCTAGAAGTTGCCAGATGCCCAATGGTTCTGCACACCAGGGCTTCAGGCTGCTTAGAAGTACATCTCAAACCCATTTTAGAATCCTATCATGAAAGTGGAAATTGTCTACAGGTATGAAGCTGCTTTTCTGAATCTACAGAGAATTACTCCTTTGCCATTCAAAGAAATGCTTAGGTTATTCTATTTAGAATTCAAAGTCAATGCAGTGTTAATTATTTGACCAATGGTTAACTAAGATGAGTAAGCTAGTACTTGCCTAACATTTGGCTTTAGAAATTCCAAGAACTAAGCTTTGGGGTTCTGAGTTATTTGAGGGAAGCTAGTATTTCCACAAAGGAAAGAAACAAAGTAAGAGTCAATGGAAAAAAATCAAGGACAATGAAGAAGGGCAACTTTTCATTTCCCTAGTCCACTAAGGTACCTTTCCTCAAAGAGGAGACTTAGTTAACAGTGCAAAGAGGTACAACAGTATTTGCAAACATGTCAATACTGGTGTTGGTTTTTTTACGTTAAGAAACTTCAACAGTCCCCAAATTACATTATGATTAAACACACAACAACCGTATTCAGCCTGGAAAAGATCCTCTAGATACATTTGTTGAAGTAAGGTGCTTGGTTCAAGGGATTTTCTTGTTTTTAAATTAAGTTGCGTGAGCATTCAGAGTAACCTCTTGCCTGATTTTTCAGTACAGAGTGTAAGTGGTCATACAATTCTGTCTGACATGAAGTAGCATAGAGCCAAGACTGCCTCCCATGCAGGTGTGGTCTGTACTTTATCTCATGCGTAGTAAGTAGTACAGCGACTGGGGAGACAATCTGCTGAGTAAGATCTGACACAAGAAGAAAGGTTAATGAGAACCACTAGGACTTTAAGGCTTTTATGGAGAGATAACTTTTCTCCTCGTGATTCACATGTATAAAGAAGTTAACCTGCACTGCTGCTCTACAAACAGCATAACCTAGAAAGGCACTGCAAGGTCAAAAATAAAAGGCTATGGCCAAATATGCATATACTGGGAAACAAACTGCATGCATCTAATTAAAAACCAGCCTCTCCTGGATGAGATAGGCAAGTAAGATTCCTTCACTGGAGAAAAACATCAAGAATAAATTTACAATATAGGATTCAAATCCCTAAAAGGACTCTGGCATGTAAACCGAACTCTGGGCAGTTTAGGCAACTTCAAACAAACTTAAGAGTCCAGAAACTGAAATGCTGTCTAGTCCTAGAGGTATCTAAAATCTGCTTAAAGTCAGGCTTAAAACTTTAGTCACAGAGTTACTTTAGTGAGCTATTAATGACTTGGCAATGTTAGGCTGTTCTATGCCTTGTTTGCACTTCAGTATCAGTTCCTCTTTCTGGGGAGACTTAAGTTCCCTTATAGAAATGATTCAGAGCCCGTATAACCTGCCCACGTTCATTGCAAAAAAAATGCTGCTTCTCATACACTGTTACAAAGCAGCAGCAGCACAGCTAAGATCAATCATACATCCCTGGTTTGAATGGCCTTGAGACCAGCAAAAGTGAGTAAGGTTTAACATGTCCTTGGAGAGGACCCCAAACAGTCTCTCACATTCAATTAGTGTCATAATGCCAAGCTGCAGTAAAATTTGAATGGAAACTCATCCTCTCTCCCAAAAAGAGAAAAGAAAGGGGGGAAAGGAGGAAAAATATTTGCTAGGCAAAAAACCAAGATGAACTCTGTAGTCTAATACCAAAGGTATCAGATGTCAGAGGAACACAGAGCTTTCAGCTCCAACTGAAAAAAGAGTGTTCACAAGTCTGAGTTAAGATATCTAATGCTACAGAAGTACAGGATTTTAAATAGATCTGCATAAACAGCATTTCCTACTGACAGTTTCCTGATCTGCCTCCTTTAGTGTTCTGGACTTCATTCTCATGTACCTCTTTCTTTGATCCCTATGTGAGAAGCCCAGTTACGCAACAGTTTTCTGTTTCATTCCAGAGACCTAAAAATAAAGTGTTGCAACACTTGGCTTTAAATGCCTGAAGTTAAATAGCTTTTCTATTAAACACTGTTTATTTGATTTAAGTGTGGTGTATGTTTATTTGTCTGGCAAGAATAAAGTTCTCCTGACAAAGCTGCAGTAGGACTGAAAGGAGGACAAAACAAGTTTAGGGATGCCTAACTGCATTATGGTCACAAAGGTAATTTCTAATCTCAGCAAGTGTAATCCAAAGCAGGAAAGAGGAAAATAAATGCTGCCCTTTTTACCTGCTGTTTTCTCACAATATATGGAACTCAAAGATGTGCTGACCTTTGTAAAACTCAAGTCTAAAAAGCAAGCTTGGAAAGCAACACATTGAAAGCATCAAAAAGGCAACATATTTCACCTGCCAGTTTGCTTCTGTCTTCCCCTGCAATCACAACAATCCAGTCCCTCTGAATTGTGATTGCTGTGGCAGTGCTGGCCAAATTGGCAATATTTGCTATTGTGATAACCAGGATATAGCACATCGTCTAGAGAAATGGGGGGAAAGAGTTACAATGTGAGAAAATTGATGAAGAGATATCTCCACTCGTACTCTGTAAAACCAGAAAAGACACTTTTGCATTTGAATCCATACATTTCAGTGTTATTCTTCAGACAAACTATGACTAAGTCTACTTTACAATTCCTGAAAGAAAACAACCACCTCTGTTTACCCAACTAGCCCAAAGTTCCCTTTTCCAGCTTTAGCTCCCAGGAACGTCTAAACAGACTATAGAAAAAAAAAATAATAATAACTCATGTCTCCCATGCTCCCCAAAATTTCTTTGCAAGTTAATTCCTTATTAACAAGTTCAAGCACTCACAAGAAGCCATCCATGGTATAAGGTCAAAAGTTGTATCTTAAACAAGAAGATAATCATCAGGATAACACCACACAGGATGACGGACGCATTCTGTACAACCAGAGATGTCTGGGCCACTGTTTAAAATCAAAGCAGAGAGCAACAGTTATGATCAGAAGAATGAGTTAATTATAAGCTTAAGGAGGTTATAAGTAAGGAACACGCACAGATTCTTTAAAACTTTTTATTTTCCCATTTCTCCCCTAAAATATAAGTGGTAAAACTATACTTTATTTCAGACGTTGAATCCTCCACTGTCTTTGAGAAACAAATATCTGTTATAACTTCACAGCTCTGAACAATTCATTGCTCTTAATTTCCAGTCCAAGTAGTACTTTTCTCAATCAAAATCCAAACTGTACCTGTTTAAATGCTGACACTATTTTTAAGTGGGTAAAAACAAAACTTGATGATCTAAAATTCTTCTTCAGCACGCCATGGAATGATATTACAAACTTTTGGAAAATAAAAATGCACGAGAAGAACCTGGTGCCATGTTATTAATAAATGACTACAGCAACAAATAATTTGAGTGTATGTTAGTATTAGACAGTAAAGGACTTGGTCTGTAGCCCTTGAAGTTTTGTGCTTTTTCCTTTTTGCATTTCTGTGCATCCCTATATGGCATACAGGTTTAGCCTGAGTAGCAGACATACCATGACGTAAATTGTTTTACTCCTGTCCTTAACGCTACCTCTGTATAATCAGTACCACTCTGAAAAATTACCCTTCTAAAAAAAAATAACCCTGTGCAAAGCCCCATTCTCGTATTTGACTTGAAGAGTTAACTCTATTTGGAGAGTTAACTCTATTAGCCTTATCTTTTGCCATTAATTTGATCCATCCTTAAGTAAATAACCTGCTCTGGGCATCTAACCTTTGAGCCTGGAGTTCTTGTCCACCCAGTCTCCAATAATGGCTCCCAGGAGAAGAACTGATCCCGCCACAACCAGTCCATAGACTGCAGTCAGGAGTAAGCTGTTTCCATAGAGTTCAACCAGGAATACAGACACAGCAAAATGCCACATACGATCTCCCTTTAAGAGTAACAGAGAGTACATACACAGCATTATAATTTGTACTTTCCAAGCACATGGTTTGACTATTTTATTAATGCCCTGACGAAAATCTATATGAAAATAAAGGTTTGTTACACATCCAGTGGTGTGCAGGGGATTTTGTTTGTTGGGGGAGTTGGGTTTTTGTAGTTGGGCTTTTTTGATGACTGCATCCCACCACCATTGTTTTTATCCCACTATCGTCTGTTTTAATCAAGTGCAACATAACCGCTTGCAACACCACATTAAAAACCCCAGCTATTTTCCATTATAATATTAAAGGACAGTCTGTTAGCAGCCACACGCAACAAATCCCAGAAAGCTTACATCGATTCTTCAGCACAGATCAAGTATCCCCAATAGATTTATTGATTACTATTATTTATATAACTTTTCAAGATTGCAGTTTGCTCTCAGATGATCAAAACCTAAATGCTGCTTTAAAACATAAGAGCAACACAAGCCAAAGCTTGCTATAATTCAGGATAGCCATGGTAAATCAAGAAAGTTGTTGTCCTAAATGTCCTAAATTTTCTAAAGTCAATGGCTTAAGCTCTTTTTAATAATGCTAATAGGATACTAGTAAGAGACGGAATATCAGAGCTCATTTAATCTACTGCAAACTCATTGCTAGTTCAACCTACTTAACCTAGTGCTTAGAATACAAGATTTTCACATTGCGAGATCACTTACTACAGATAAAAAAGAAGCCCAAAATGCTGAACGCATTCAAGCGATTTTCATACTATACACAATATTTTTAGGTTTGCTACCAAAAATCCTGTATCTTGCTAATGTAGACATCAAGGTTTTTCTGCTGTCACATATTATTTTGCTTTTAAACACATTGCAAGAAATGCCCTACAGGAAATCAATAACAAAAGCAGATTAATAGAAAAAACTCATAGTATCCTAGGGTACACAGTACATTTACTAAGGGTCCCCAATTTAAGTCTTTTATAAACCAGCCTTTCTTCTGCTGCCTTAAATAAGCGATTGCTATGTGATACAGCAACGGTAAGGATTTCTAAGGACCTCCAATATTCTATGGGACTGGGGGAGGTGTAACATAAAAGCACTTTTAAAAAGAAGAGTCTGCCAAATCTAACATACCATGCAATACAGCAATCAAGAGACACATAAACATGCTATTTGGAGGGTCAAAGTAATTGTGAAGTTTGATTAAAGTCTTTGGTGTAGCATAGACAAACAAAGAGAATTTGCCTTTTAATGTTACTGAAGTGGCCTAAAGGAGGTTTCTTCAAACACTGTAATGTGTAAACATTCATATTTGCTTCCTTAACCACTGGCAGATAAAAAAAACCTACAACCCAATCATGTGGGGAAAAAAAAAATTACTTGTTCAAGGAAAAACTCTGGGGTTTTCTGTACTTTTTTTATTTAAACTGATGAAAAAAAAAAGGCAAATATAAGCATACCCAGAATATTGTGAACAGACCAATCCACACAGATAATTCTGAGGTAACTGAAGCTGCACCAACCTGGAAGAATGATCTTCTTTCAAGAATTCAAAATGAAAGCAAACAAACCAAACAAAATCAAAACATAAAGAGGGAGCAGAAATACATCCGTGTTACGGAAGAGTAGTATTAGTGAATTGCAGGGGTTTGAAGCAGTACGTAATTTCAAGCTAGGATCTGCTGAAATTTAAATAGTAAATACTGCCTTCAGAAATCAGCAAACCATTGATTATATATCCCTAATCCCACTTTAAAACGTCTCAAATGTGGATATTTCAACACTCCAAAATAAATAACTACAGCTGTTTAGCCTCACCAGCCTATAAGGATGGCTCTTGCTCTTCTGTCATTATAATTATCCTTATAATCGTATCGGACTGAATGTATACACTGAGGCCAACATGTGAAGCAGCACAGGCTACTACCTACTGACAGGCCTCCCAGGGCCTGAGTAGCACAGATAAGGCTGGGAAGCTGCAGCTCACTTCCTGGAAATCATTTGGCCTGCTACCAACAAGGCAAAACCAGTTTCATTCTGTTCTTTCTTTACTGACGAGCGACAGACAGCAGTGAACTAAGAACATACAGGCAACAGCCTCAGGTCTGAGACCGCAGTTCAGCAGCACAGTCCAGCCTCTAATGATCGAGACCAAGGACACATTCAAATGCTTCACTGAACAAGAGCCTAAGGCATAGTCTAGACTTTGTTAAAGTCTGAACATATGTGGAGATGTGACGTGTAATGATTTACAGCTCTTGGTATTGGGGAACGGCTTGGTAACACAGAAACCAAATTAACTCAATTCCAGCAAAACCACATCTCTAGCAGGTTTTGTACTGCAGATATGGCCATTTTAGAACAAGATGATTTATTTCTTAGAGTTCTGAAGATTAAGGTGCTTGTTTATTACTCCTGCTAGAAAAACCACTCAGACTACAGAACCACTAAAGCTTAGGAAATGCAAAAGGTGCAGCCCTGTGCCCAGTTTTCTGAAAGTAAATTGTACTTCTGTTGATTCAGCAGGTTTGGTTGATTTGAGTCAAGATATTCAGCACAAAAGAAAGCACACTGGAACGAGGAGTACACTATTAATACAGCAAAGCAGCTGAACTGACATCTTGCAGCCTAACGTTCATTATGGTGTGTGACATCGTTTTCAAACTCTGCTTTGTTACCTTTACTCATGTGCTCAGAGAGCAGCCCTGCTCCGGAGCTCTTAAGTGCTCATCAGAGAGGAGTAAGCAGGGCTGGCCAAATTGCCAGGTACAGGCACTGTGGGCACGGCTGCAGGGAACAACCTGGCCTCTGAACAGCAGAAAGACAAACATCACCTCTCAGCTAGCATTAATAATAGCTAAAACATTGCGCTTGTTTAAACAAGTTTGATACCACTCTGAGCATCCTTCCATCAACAGAAGCATCAATATGACCTTTCAGGTTAGGGAAAGTGAGCAGCTGCTAGAGTTCACAGTACGATGTTGTAACAACTGTACCAGCCATTTGCCCAATGCTATACAAAGCACACATTAAACCAATCCAGATGCAGGACTACAGACAAAATAGGGAGTACCAGTGAGAAAACTTTCAACTTCTTTTGAATCAAGCCATTGGATGGAGACTTGAGATTGTATTACAAGATACCAATATTCTTCATTGTATTATATGGAACAGAAGCATGTAATTATTTTTAGTGCACATTTTTAAGATTTTCAGTATCTTTCAAGTGAGTAAAAACTGGTGTAGCAAGTTACTCTAGTAGAGAAGGAAAGCATTCTGACAGAAGGCAAGCATTTTGACACAAAAAGATGACATCTGGCACTCTCTAGGCATTTGCTAATGATTAGCTAATGGGTCCATCCAAAACACTGCATTTCCCACTAGTAAGTGCACTTAAGCATACAGGTCCTTCAGATACATGTTGCAATGGGCCATCTTTCATTCTGCTACAGACTACACCTAATCTCCTTCACTTGGAACTTACTTTATAAAGAACCTCATGGGTTCTGTAGTTACATAAAACCATAAAAAGGTACCGAATCCCACAAGCAGGCCTTCAGGAAACCTGAATACTGTACTACTGAAAACCAGATCTAGTGCAGCATCATATCATGTAAAGATCATAGAATCATAGAATAGTTAGGGTTGGAAAGGACCTTAAGATCATCCAGT
>JBCJKH010053483.1:34764-69325 GCA_039877255.1 Loriculus beryllinus
TTTTTTCGGCGGCTTTCGGGTGTTTTCGCCCTCCCCACAGCCATTACTGGCGTCTTTTGGGGCGTTTTTGTGTTCCTTGGCATCCTTTTGGGGGACTTCGGGGCGTTTTGGGGTCCACATGACCGTTTTGGGCTTCCCACGCCCGTTTTTTCGGCGGCTTTCGGGTGTTTTCGCCCTCCCCGAAGCCGTTTTTGGGGTCTTTTGGGGCGTTTTCCTGTTCCTTGTCATCGTTTTAGGGGACTTTGGGGCGTTTTGGGGTCCCCACGACCGCTTGCAGGCCCCCCAAGCCCGTTTTTTGGGTGGCTTTTGGGCGTTTTCGCCCTCCCCACAGCCATTATTGGCGTCTTTTGGGGCATTTTTGTGTTCCTTGTCATTGTTTTGGGGGACTTCGGGGCGTTTTTTCCACATGGCACAGCAAAGGGAATCAAAACAGCACCACAATTGCATCCTACCCCCCATTCAGGTCGGGATGTTGATTCTGGAACCTAATGACAAGCAGTAGCACAGCTCATCAGGGACCACTGGTCACTTGAATGCAGTGATGGGGCTGTGCTGGAGTCCGGGAGGAGAGCATTTGCCTGTGGTTTGTTTGCGTTATGTGGAGAGGGAGGAGGCAGAAATTGGGTGAAATATCTCTTAATTCTGGTCAGAGATATTTTGTAAAGCTTTAATAATGGATGGGTTTGACTGCCGGAGCATTGTTCTGTGCAGGAGGAAAGAGCAGTCCCTCTGCTAAAGGGGTGAGCACAGAAATGCTTGTCTTATTCAGGTTAGAGCTGATAACCGGGGCGGCTTCCGCCACAGGTCCATGTGGAGCATCCCCAGCTCCACGTCCCACACTGCCCAGGGATGTGACTTGCTTCAGCAATGCAGCCACGTAGGCACAGCCCCTGGGATCGTCACAGTTAGGAAGAAAAATTGCCTTTCCATTTGACATTATGCTGGTTTGAATAGGGAAAAGAGCTTTCTTGGCCTTGGCCAGGATTCTGCTGCTTCACTACGAGTGGCAGGTCCCACATGTCAACAGGGCTTTGGGATCTTCACTAGACAGTGGCATACAGGTACATTCCTGAAGGGGTAGATGGGGACTATTAGGAATGATTCAACCTGTGCACTTCACTGCCCTGGGCTTGGCTGGCACAGCATCCCCTTCGTGCTAAGGGAGCCTGTTCCTCACTGCCTGCCTTGTGGTTTGACGTGATTTTTCAGGCATTAGCCACAAACTTGCTGTTCCCTATTTCAAAAGGAAAAATGGAATCCAATTGCACCTCAGATGCAGACAGTCCCTTGCACAATATTTCCTACACCTCCTCTCCAGATAAGCCACCTTTTAAGATGATGTATGGTACCACTTACCTTTTATAGTGTTCCACCTAGCGAGGGATGTGGAGATCCACTCTATATTTAGTCACAAGTAAACTGATCCATTTAAAACATAAAGTTGGATGTATGGGGCAGAGCACAATGGGCGCCAAGCGAGTTATGGGAAGATTTCACCCCCTAAAGTGTTGTAATGAAGCATTGTGGAGGGCAAAAGAAGGGGAAGAAAGAGCCGGGAGTTTGGTGGTGGGAGCGGGGGGCTGGCTCTTTGGTTTTCCCAAAGGCAAGAAGGGGGAAAGGGTTCTGGTGTTTGTTGCATCCTTCTTAGTCTGAATTCCAATCTGTTATTAGCATTTTATATTTTCCCTTCAGCTGATTATGCGTGCAGATTAAAACTGCCTTATCTCTGCCAGGCCCAGCCCGCGCTCCGTCGGCTAATCCGGAGGGACGCGATCGTTTACACGGTGCAATGATAATAGGGGAATCTCATTCACTTGGGGTTTATATTGTGTGGTTGTTTATTTTTAGGCACAGGGTTTAGCACTGCTCATCATCTCCAGGTCTGTAATCTGCATTCCACTGTGCAATTAGAGGGATTCTCCGTCTTTCCATATATTCCGTATTTCCAGGCTCCTCTTCCAGCAGAGGTTTTGATGCGGATCGCTCCCCTGCATCCCTTATTGATCCAAATGTTTGTGATTTACCATGAATTTTAACCCTCAGAAAGTCTGTGGGGTGTTGTAAGAGGGAAACTAAGTGTTGTAACTACTCACTCTGCAAACCACAGCCCCTGCTCAGCCCTGGGGCCACCCAGTGAGCAATAACCTGCACCCCAAATTCCAGCCTAAAGCACATAAATGAAGCATCATTTCCTGACTTCTCCAAATCAATACCTACTTGATGGTGACTTAAAAACACCAGACAGCTTTCCCAGACCGAAGCCCTTGGATAAATGAAGTTGTCATTGACTTCTGGTGTATCTGGTCTGTGTGAGATCCTAATTAGGACAGGATCATAGTAACAGGGGGAGATAATAGACCTATTGGATCAAGTTTGTCTGCCTGCAATTGCAGTGTGTTATCCCCTTGCTAGAACCTGTACCCGGTGTTAAAGAGTGAATTGCTCAAATCTTTGGTGGATGTGGCTTGTGATTAAAAAATACACATAAAAATAGTGCAAGTATTCCCTGAGCATACTTAGGAGGAGGGCATTTGGTTTCCTTCCTGGCATTGGTTTCCCTACTCTAGAAAAGAATAAGCTTTCTCCTGAAGAGTCCAAGTTAGTGAGGGAAATTGAAAGCATTTTCCATTGCAGAATGGGGCTAGTTAGAATGGATATTGTGTATAACATAGATATTATATATATATAATTCTCTGGATCACCTGTGCTGAGGTGCCTTGTAACACACAGAGCCCCATGCAGGGGGCTGGCCTCTCTGTGTGACTTCTGGTGTGCCTCTGTGCTGCTCCATGATAGATCCCGATGTCAGGATAAACCTTCCTTGCCATTAGCAGGGCGAGCCTGGCACCAGTCACAGTTACACAGCATTGGCAAGCTCTTCCCACTGCTGCCACCAGCAAACCTGGCAGCCAGGATGCTTGAACTCAGAAGTCATGGGAAATATGGGAATAATCCTCGAAGCAACTTCAGCCCAAGCTTTGGGACACCTGAGTTCCAGCCTCAATCCAATCCTCTCTATTAGTCAGCGTGCTTTGCCCCTGCCTCCAAACTGAACTATACCATGCATTGCTCATGTCCTGGGATGCTCCAGGGATGTCATGGAGCTGCAGATGCTCCAGGTCTCGGCAGCCTTGAGGCTCTTTTGTGCTTCCAATAGGTGTTATTTGCAGAACCAAAACCCAGTAGCGGAGCTATTGAGAGCTGGGTGTGGGGTAGCCCTTGTTCCTCTCCGTTTCCACCCCTCCTGTGTCTCTGAATCCGGAGCTTTCAGGAGATGAAAGTGTTGGGAAGGCGCTGTCAGTGGAAAGCTGTTTATTTGCTCTGCGGGCACACAAGGCCCTGGACACATGGAAAAGACTCTTTGATTAACGTCGGCTTCCTCTTGGCACTGTTTGACGGAACAAGGCTGAGACACTCCATTTCAGTGAGCCTGTGTCGAGCAATGTGTATTAGAGAGTCCTCAATTTCACACGTGCTTACTCCTGAGTGAGTTTCGCATAAAAGGATTAAGGAGAGAGGAAGTGCAGAGGAAATGGGATGTTAGACACCTTGTTAAACGGGCTGTCAGGGTTTCTGGAGCGTTCATTCTAACTCTATTCCACTCTGCATAGAGGGCAGGCCATTACCCGGGGATCACAGGGGCCTCTTCTCTGCCCTGAGTCAGGATTTACTTGTAAAAAGAAGAAAGCAAAACCAGGGATGAAAATAGCAATGTGTGATGGTTGCTGTTATTTTAGTCTGGCTGATGTTCCTGCTGGGGGTGATCTGGGATGAGATTCACAGGTAGCAAACCTTTAACTGCCCTTCCCCAGTTAAGTTCAGTAACTGGAAGGTTGGCTGGGAGCAAAGAGGGAGAGGAAAACCTGCGGGAAGGAGCAGTGGGGCAGGAAGAGCAGAAGGCACCAAGGCAATTCCTGCCCCAGGCTGTCCCCATGGGACACAGAGACAGCAACTGCCCTCTGCCTGGGCACTGGCACTCAAAATGATGCTCAGAAAGTCCCCATATTGGTGCTGGCCCAGAGGAGGTTTGCAAGGGAAGGATAGTGCGATCATAGCTGGGGTTTCCAGACTGGCTCTGATCTGGGTGGCTCTTGGTGGGATGCTGGTATGCTCTCTACAGGTGCCTCTCTGTTGTCCAGATCTGGCCCTAACCTGTGTGGCTAAGGTAAGCACATCATCCCCACTTGTCTTAGCGGCATAGTTTGGGACTAGATCCGTGGGTTTCCCATGGATAAAGTGGGTTTCCCAAGCCAGGATGCCTTTTCCAGGGGCTCAGCTTGCCTGCCCAAGCATGCGGTGGGATTTCACAGGGTGGCTGTCAAGGAAGGCGGATGGTGGCATTCAAGTCAAGTTTGTAAGTAATGCAGTTCCACATCAGGTTGTTTCCTGTAAGTCAGATCTGTTTTAAGGGCTGTGATGAAACAGGGATTCAGAATCCACTCTATGAGCATCCAAATTAAAAGCTAAATAGGATGTAGCTTTCAGTTTGGCTGTATCTTCATATGTCAACACTCATTACCCTCATATGTCACCACTCTGCAGCCTTCCTCCTCTCGCTGTGTGCAGGGATGGCTTCTTTCCATCCACATCCCCGCTCAGCCAGGCTCCAGTCTGGGCTGGGAGGCCATGAGGTCTGCTCAGGTACCAGCATGGTCCAACGTGCTCCTTTGGGGACCAGGTTCCCCCCAGTTCTGCCCTCAAGCAGCACACCTCAAGCTCTGTGCTCGGCAGCTGCTTAGCAAGGAGGAAAGCACCAGTGGCTGGGCAAAGGGAGGATTTGGGGTCTTTCTCCCCAAAAGGAAGAAAGGTCACCGCTGACCTTGGGGAATTGCTTCACCTTTCCCATTATCAGCCCAAGCAGGCCTGCAGAGGTGTATTTGCATTGGAGGCTTCAGGCTTTGGCATGAGAAGTCCCATCTTCAGTAAAGAATAAAACCTTGGGTTGTGTATCTCGAAAATCACTGCTGGAGCATCATTAGGAGTGATGCTGGTATTGGGAGCATGAGGCCAGCGGTGGGGTCGTGGGCAGGAGACCTGTGTCTGTCACCTCTTTTTGTTCCCTCTGCTTGGACTTGGGTTTTTATATAGAGAACTCCCAGGTTTGCAGCCATGAATAATTTTCCAACATAGCCCATGGGGCAGTAGCATCACGGCAGCTTTTGCATGGCTGGGATTTCACTCGTTCCACACCAATTTGGGAATAAGATATATTGATAATAGGTGATGTCATGTACATTATGTCAATGGACTAGAAAGGGTAAAACCCCCTCAGCTGTCCCCCAACCTGCCCTATAGGACACCCTTAGGGTCTCCTCTAGCATCCCAGCACTGCTTCCCACTGCAGCAGCCGGTGTGCTGTGCTCCCCAACAAAGAAACGTGTCACCTCCAGGCTGGGTGGGAAGAGGGAGAGTCGGGATAAAATCATCATTTCTGACTTAAAACTGGGAGTGGGGGAAGAAGCAAGTTTGGCCATAAATAATCCCACACCTGGCCTTTTAATTCAGTTATCTCCTGGTCGGGAGAGTGGGATCTGCTGTGTGCTGTGGTGGTGCCAAGTTAATTACTTGAAAATGAGTGCCTGGGGTTGGACCAAGAATTCCTCATCAGCATTCAGCTCCAGTGCCATGCGTGCAGGAGAGCCCGGCGCATGCTCGCAGCCTGCTGGCTGGCAGCAGGATGAAAGGGAAGGGGAGCAGGGCACGGGTGGGTTTGCTTTGCTTTAGAGCAGGCTGGAGCTTGGTGTAATTGAAAAGCACTGAAGGTGGGCAGTGCTGGGTTTGTTGTCCACAGGCCTGGTGTTAGCAAGGCGAAAGGCTCATCCTGGGGCATGGAGCAGAAGGGTCTGGGGTCAGCAGAGCTGGGACGCTGCCTGGGTAGATGCTGCGGTAAAGGGGTGCTGAGGCTGAAAAGCAGGAAAGGGGAGCGGGTCCGACCCACACAGCTGAGATGCTGCTTCTGCTCTTGACATCCCCCTCTAGCAGCAGCTGAGTCTCAAAATTCTGCTTTTGGTGCCCTTTAGTGGGAAGTTTTGCTGCGGATTTGGGATTTAACCCCATGGGATGCTGCTCAGGCCACTGGACACATCCAACACTGCCCTTTTCCACCCAATTCTATGGCAAGCATCCATGTCCCTCCAGCCCTGGGGCTGGCAGCATGGGGAGGCTGCGAACCCCCCAGCCTCTCCCTCCCCTTCCACCCCACCAGCTGAATACAAATGCAGATATTACAGGGCAGAGAGGCAGGCGAGGAGGTGCAGCTCCAATACTAAATAGCTGGGCCCTTTAAGCCGTTTGGCCAGACCTTATCATGAAAAAGGAGGGGGAAAAAAATAGTCTCTATAGGATTCTTTGAGTCATTGCTTCTTATGTGTAAACAGAGGGCGGCAGCTTACATAGCAAACTCAGCCTGGAATAGCTTGAGGTGATTAACAGTTGTTTGATTCCTCAAAGATTTCCACATGCTTATGCCAATCCAACTGGGAAAGGCAGAATAAATATTTTGAAATATGCCCCTTCTTTTGTAAATCAGGCATGATGAGTGCTGCTTAACCAGTTAGCTTCGAGCTGCACACTGCGTTTGTTCAGCAAACAGGAGCAGAAGGGCAGCCCTCGCTGCTGCCTCCTCATCCTCTGCAGTGGGAGCTGCCTGCAGCCAGGATGGGGCTGGGGGGGTGATGGAGTCATCCTGTGGTGCCCCCCAGAGCACCCAGCACTGGGCTCTCTCTGCCTGCTCCTGGTGTTTATAACGGGTGGTTTACTGCAGGGGATGCAGCTGAAGTGATTTGAGAGCATCCTGCTTCCCAGCGCCAGCTTTCTCACCCAATTCCCTTAATTCCCTCTCTTTTAGATTGCTTGGGTGCCAGCCTCGCTAGACAGCGTTAATGCATAAACTACTTTGCCTCCACTAGTTAAATGTGTACAGGTGAGGCAATACCAGCTTGACCCCTTGTGCAAAACCAGGGTTAAAGGAGACGGCAGGATCCTGCAAACAGGTCACTAGGAAGAGCTTTGCTGTTGGAAGGGCTGTGTGGGGTTATGGGAACAGCAGGAAGTAGAAACAGGAAAACCAGGGTGGCCGAGGTGTGCAGCAGCCTCTGCTCTTCCCCAAGATTTTCCCCAGCTTGTACCCATCAAAGTGAATACGTACAATTGATGCTTATGGCAACAGGAAACTTGGGTTTTGTGGCATCCAGAGTTGGTTTTCCCTTTGTTTACTCACTAAGATAGTGAAACATAAAGAAGCAGTGAATCACTTGAACCATAGAGGGTCTGCTCAGCAGTTGCTCTGTTCATTCCCATTACAGGCAAGGAGCAGAATATCTCAGATTTAGTCCCAGTTTTATAACAACACTTCCCAACCCACCTGGGGACCACAAAAGTGCTTTACATGCATTAATGACACAAACAGTGCCTCCTCCAACGGGACAGTTAGGTTTTATCTCCCCTCTGCACGTGGTCAGACTATGAATCACCCACTCAATGTCATGGCCCAGGTTTTATCCATCTCTCGGTGTCTCAGATTTTAGGTACCCATGTTCATGTGCCCCAAAGAAACCTATTGCTTTTATTCACTTTAAAGACAAAACCTTTTCTACCTGCACAAGAGATGCTGGCACAGAATGATTTGTCAGGGTTTTCCCCTTGCCTGGAGAGAGCAAAGCCAGTATTGGCAAATAGCTGCTGTTACCCCCATCCACTGCTTTTAGTACAAGGGGAGTCCTCATTTTATCACAATCTTCCTTCTCCTAACAGCTGCCCAGCTTTCCCATTCCCTGGAATTGTACTTTCTTTGTAGAATCTACCTCAAAAAACTCTCACAGATTTTGGACCATGTAGTAGCAGAAATACTAAGGCTGAAGGGAAGTACTTTATTTGCCAGATAAATAGGCTTGGTGACACTTTGGATATGTAGAAGGTGGTGAATAATTTCTTCTGCTTGGGCTATATATCCTTAGAGGACTCGATGAATTTTTCATTCTGGAAGATGTGTTCAGGTCATTAATTGCAGTTTGCCACAGGTCTGTTCCACTTTTGTCTGGGTAAAGCCTATCTCCTTCAACATACAACTCATTTACCCTTTGTAATCTATGTAACATTTGCATTGTAAATTGGTTAGCTTAACTTAATACACGAGTAACCTTAGTAAACCTTTGGAAAGGATATTACGTGCACTGTTAAAGAAGATGGGGCCTTTTCCTACAGCGCCAGGCTGGGATTCGCTCTCCCCAGCAGCTCAGGTCTCCAGCAGTATCTCAGCTCCCCTCCAAGCAGCAGCAGGGGTAGGGGAAAGGCTGTGGTTTGATTTTGCTTTGCTTCTGTGGTCCCCAGTGCAGATGGAAAAGGGAGCAGAGGATTTTAGCAGAGGGTTGGGGTCTGCAGCATCCTGGTTCCCCTCCTCACCCCAACCAGAGCAGGCAAAACCATGCTCAGGCACACTGCTGGGGTCCTCTCCTTCTTGAAGATGAATCCTGTTCCCAGTCACTGATGGTGCAGCTCACGGCTCCCAGTGGGGTCATGTTTGGGAGCCCGTGCCTAGAAACCATCTCCCAAGCCCTGCAAAGTCGGTGCCTACGGGCAGAGCCGCGGTTCTTACACTCGGGGCCGTCTGTCGCGATGGCCCCGTGCCCAGCCTCAAGTTTTGTTGGAGCTCTGCCCAAGGGTGCAGGTGCCAAGAAGTGATGGTTTGGGAAAAGCAGTCTGCACCTTCCCCTATCCCAGCTCCTGCCGGGTTGCTCCGCATTCATCTCCTAGCATGGGCAGCGTCCTTTGTGCTGCCCCATCCAACTGCCTCCAGTTCCTGCAGCAGCCTCTGTTTGCACTGAATAAACCCAAATAACTTAAGCTGCTCCAGTGCTATTACAAATTCCATGGGGCGAGTAACAGCTCTGGGGTTCCTGCAAGCAGTACAGTGAGGAACAAGATACAGTAAGTATAAATTGAGTGAACTCCAGAGATGGGAAGAAGAGCTGTGAAATATTGCTTCGGGCCCGAGACGTGCGTTCAACCCATTTTCAGTGCTACCTGAGGGAGACAGGGTGAGAGTGGCAGACGCAGTGTGCCGGAGTCGGGAGCAGCATGAGTGCAACCTGCTGTCCCAGAGCTTCTGGCCTCGTTGGAGTCAGGAAATCTCTGAAAGTTTCTTTTTTTGTGACGTTTTTCTGCCCCGCTTTTTAATCTGAAGCGGTTTGGAGGAGGTCAGCCGGGCACTGGAAACCTGTCCCTAGCAAGGAGCGGTGGAATGGAGTATTTTACCATCAGTTATACAGCAGCAGGGCCCCGGACCCTGGCCTCAGTGGCCCCTCCTAGCCCTGCTGTGAGAGTGGAAGGCAAAACAGGCAGACAATAAGGCTTTTTCTCCTGTATTCCCAAAATGATCCATCTGGATAATAAGTGCACAGAAAAGGTGCTGTCCACTGCACAGAACTGTGGTGGCCACAGCTATCCCTGGAGATGCCCTGCAATGTTTGCCGATGTCAAAATGACCCACATGTGTATTTTGATTAGCTAAACTCATGTGAGAATGAGCATAGCCTCCCATTCCTGCAGGAATCAGCACCTCTGCCCTGGGGGGACTTCCCTGAGCACGGCAGTGGTTTAATCTCCTCAATAAGAAAGGATAAAAGAATGGAGGAGCTGATCTGGTAGACCCAGGGACGATGATTTGCATTCTCTGCCTTCAGATAACAGCCTGGTGTGTCAAGAATATAATCCCTGCAGGAGGAGGTGTTGTGTACCAGGACTGGAGGCCTATGGGGTGCAATGCCCCCCAAGTCTGCCGGCTCCTGGGCTCACTCTGGGCAGCTCCTGCCCTTTGTGATGGTGCTTTTTGCTCTGTGAGGTCCCTCCTGTCGCTTCCCCCCAGCAAAGGCTCCTCTGTGTGAGAGCTGAGTACTTGCAAACTCACTGCACTGATGAACTTGCACAGCTTCCAGTTTGCTCTTGCTAAGGTTTGGTTTTGCTGTGATGCTCAGGATGCTGTTGTCCCCTGCCCGAGGCAGCCGGTGCTGCTCCTGATTCCATGGGAGGCAATGGGCACCTCTGAAGTGGTGACTCCATAGTCACTCCCTGTCTCTGGGGAAGAAGACACCCAGAGGTTTGTCCTGGGTACCGTGATTTCTAAGTCACAGCTCAACAAGAATCTATGAATTCATGTTTTGAGGAGTCCTTTTCTCCAAGTCCGTGTGCTCTATGGTGCTCCTGTTAATGCTGGAGATGATAAACCCGCCAGTACCTGCCCTGACCCCTCTGTGCAGCAGGCAGTGCAATACAGCCCCAGTCCTGACCCTCACCTTTCAGCTGATGCCATGAAATCTGTGTTTACCATGAAGAATAATATCTTAAACACAGCCCATACCCCATGCAGTTAGAACTCAGTTGTACTGGTAAGCAAAGGACAGAAACTTTTGTGTGGCTGGGAGGATTATTTGTGTTTCAGAGCTGTTTGTGCCTTCCCCCTTTGCTGCCCATCAGATGAGGCGCATCCGTTGGGTCTGTCATGGGATCGGGATGGGATTGAGTATCTGGAAGGTGGCAAGGAGGGGAGAATGTGTGTAAAGTCAAACCTCTCAGTGAGTACATCAGAGAGGTTGCCAGCAGCCTGCCACAGTCAATATGTGTGTTAAATCAAATCAGATCTGCGGCAATAGCAAAGATTTAATAGTAGGGGTTTGTTTTCTCCCTACCATAAACACGGAGATGTGAGCGCTTCATGGTGAGAACATCTGTGGAC
This sequence comes from Loriculus beryllinus, assembly GCA_039877255.1. Taxonomy (NCBI): domain Eukaryota; kingdom Metazoa; phylum Chordata; class Aves; order Psittaciformes; family Psittacidae; genus Loriculus; species Loriculus beryllinus. The sequence continues at coordinate 45,494 of JBCJKH010053483.1, forward strand.
TGGGCAGGAGGTGTCAGAAGCGGGATCTAACATGCAAGGCTTCTCTTCTGTGGCCAATTAAACAAATTGCAGCAAAACAGCATTTTATTAGTATTTGCCCATAGCAGGCGCCTGCTGCAATAAATTTCCTTCAGGCACAGGCGAGAAAGGGGAGGGAAAAATGGGCACGTTCAGGAGTGAATGGTGGGGAAAGCACACCGCGGCGTAGCCTCTGGGGCTGCTGCATACCAAAGTGCCTGTCTCCAAAAACAACTGCTCTGCTTTATCATAAACATGGTGAGTTATGAGATGCTGTACGGTGTGCCATGTGCAAATAATAGTAATGAGGGGGAGGCAGCAGGGAAGGAAGGATGCTTTCCCAAAGCAGCGGGATGTACAGGAGGTTTGTAACCAAACTTAGCCCAGCGCCTCCCCTCTCCCCTTCTGTTTAATTACAACTTAAATGCTTTAAGCCATCCTTGCCTGTTTACTCTGAGTCTATCCTGTCCTCCTGTTCCCATGTGCTTCTGCTTTCAAGCACAAGTTCTCTTTTACCTGTTTTTTCCTTCTATTATTATTACTTTTAAGGGAGAACTTGTATTTATTTATTCCCCACAAATGGGGGCTGCCAAGTCCGTCCCCAACATCCCTTTGCTGGCATTCCCTGGGATTTCTCAGGTCTGAATATGCCAACACATTTCTTGGCTGAAGGCCTGGCACAGTTATAGAGAGGGGGTGATATTTGTTGGTGTTGTATAACCAAGACACCTTTTGTATCTTGTATTTTGTGGATGATGGAGAGCTCAAATGTGAGATAGATTCCTCCCCACCCCCCACTTTCCCCCTTCTCTCTCCTTCCCTTTTCTGTTCTCTTTCATGGGCATCACCATCCAGTTGATCGATACCCCATCCGCACTGATAACCAGCTCTCTAGTCTCTCACACACACCAAGTGAGGAAGCACTTTGGATCAAACCATCCTCTCCAGAGAGGTCCTGGGACAACAGGAAGTACCAATAAATACCCCAGATCACTGAGGTTGCAGCAAACAGATGGTGTTCATGCGACACAAATACTCTCTGCCTGGGAAGTGCTACAAGAAATGACCTATTTGTTGCTTGGTTATCCCCATATTTTACGTTGGAAGCACCATTCATATCTAAGTAGTGTCACCGTTACCCTGGGAATTCCTCATTTCCCGATGCAGTTATTGACAGCTCCCTGTTCCCAGCTGCCTCCTGTTGCTGTTTGCTCTTCCCCTTCAAGCTTTTCAGCAAGATCAGGTAGGGAGATAAATAACTCTAACTGCACTCCTGACTGATAGCAAATTAATGCCCAACAATTACCTCCTTTAAAATAGGCCATTTAAGACTGCCTAAAAATGTTGGCTTTTCTCCTTTTTCTTTCTAACTCAAGAAGAACAAAGTCCAGGCAGCAGATTATTACTGGACATTAATTCTCTATCTTTAATGAAGTAGCTGACCAGATTGGCTGTTGATGGATTACACCTATGAAATTGTATTGCTGTTGATACATAGGATATGTTTAGATGGCATCAGCCCTTTGACTTAAGCATGGATTTGATTTATACTTCATTAACATAATTCCTAACACATTGCTTCTTTGGAAAGGAAAATTAGTGTCTAACCAGGAGCTAACAAGTTTAATGGCTTGCTTGAAGGAAAACGTAACCATTGACTGTGAATAAGCAACTGGAGGCATTAATATGTTATTGCTGGTGTTGCTCTTGGTTTTATGCATCTATATTTATAGGGAAAAGGTCATATAGTGCTGCTGTGGGTGCACGGGTGCAGGTGGAAACCCCTTGCTAAAACGTGTGGGGTTTAGCTGAGGATGCAGGAATTGGGGTTGGCCAAGCTGCTCAGGATGCTGCGGGAAGAGGCTTATGCAGTGGTTGGGATAACGCTGGCATTCCTTATCAAACCTGGAGCGTGGTGACCTGTTAGTGATGACAACCCCTGCCAGGTTTGCTCTGGCACCTTACCTTGCTGGATCTCACACAGAAATCATTCTGCTCAGGAGAGACTGTGACAAATGATGGGCTGAGAGAGCTGAGGCTTCTGGTAACGCTTTTAGACACGAGATGCTGTTTAACACAGTACTTGTGGTGTTCTTGTCTCTTCCAGGCATGAAAAAGCTGCTAAAACCCTCTAGAACTTTCTGCTTGAAGCTGTTCATGGTGTTTGGTTTCTGGGGATTTAGTTTTGGTCTGTACCTGCCTGATCCAGAGGGCATGCTGCAGCCACAGCTCTCACTCCCTGCCTGTGTCTGGCGGGTCCTCCTCCTGTTTGGCATCTTGACACCTTGGGCTTTGATTAATGAGGTGCTCTTCCCTGCACTGTACGAATCCCCGTTAGGTTTGGTGCTTATTAATTACAGCACAGCACCATCAGCACATTTGGAATTGGGGTCCCTGCTTTTCTAATTCTCTTCTTATTTCCCGTTGCTTTTTCCCCTGGTTCCCTATCGCCCGTGTCTCCTCCTCCTCGGGGTCACTGATGGATGAGGTTTCAGCAGCAGTGGGTACCACGCTGCCTGAGCTGAAGGTCAGTGCTGGTAATGGCTCTGGAGAAAGCAGCTGCTCAGCAATTCCCCCTCTGCAGTGCCCGGCTCTTTCAGTAATGCCCAAGCCCAGGGATTTTCCACTGCTGCATCCTGCATCTCACCTTGATTTCATAGAATGACCCCAGTATTTCATCGCTTAGACTTGGTGTGTCCTCCAGGTTAAAAATATCAGGCATTTGCTCAGTGTATCTTCACACTGGGTGTGTTTTCAGGGAGCAAGTTATGGTTTATATCTAGTTGCTCTGCTGTTGTCACTACTTCTGTTGCTGTCACTGCTGTTAGTCAGATTTGAGCTAGGACAGTGCACAACTTGTGTTGCCCTGTGTTGTGTTTACCACCCTCTGCATCATGCCACACTGGGCATGGGGATGGTCCTAGGTCATGATAGGGAGATAAGGGCAGCACAGGAGTGGGAGAATGCAGGGTGCATGCCTGCAACACTGAGGCTGCGAGGACAGGGAGCCAGCAACCACCCCTGGGTGCAGTTTGTGGGTCAAACGCCAACTACCAAGGAGCACAGCAGCAGAGCTGGAGCTGTGCTGGGTGAGCTGATCTATCAAAGGCTGGGTGAAAGCGCAGTAGTAATGCAGCCATCAGTAGTAATTTGCACCCAAGTGATGGGGAGCAAGCTGCGTCACCTTCCTTGTGGGCACTGGGGCTGCCACCAGCCTGGTGCTGTGCTCAGGGTGCATCCCAGCAGCAAGCAGACGGACTCTGTGGTCCACTTTCATTAGCCTGTGGCTTCACCTCTCACAGAACAACACAGGAGCTGGTAATAAATGAACACACGCAGCTCTGCCTGAAGTCACTTACCTGATAAACACCCTGGCAGGAAGAGGGCAGGCATGATAACAAAGGAAACAGCATCCCCCTTAATCTGGTTTTAAAACTTTTCTGTGATAAAGGGATTGCTATTTTATTACCAGTCACTGTTTAGCTCTTTTACATGACCAAAGTAAACACCATGATAATTTATACTGTCCTCCCAGATCAGCTTCGCCCTCTTTTACATCTTGCCTTGCAAATAATAAGGCAGCCCACGAAGCCATTTGTTTCCTAATGACAGGGGTTTCCATAGTGAGCAGATTAAGGAGGAGGAGATTAGAAGATTATACACCAGGCAGGATTCACAGGTTCACAGGTTTATGGGGCTTTGGAGATCCAACGATTAATGTGTTCCATAAATGAAACTTTCTTGGATGTGACAGGTAGAACGGAGGGAACGGGCTGGTTTCATTGCCAGAAGTTCTTTAGCAGTTTTCCTTGATGATGCTGAAAGCACTGGGAAGAGGCACATGAGGTTGTCAGTCCCACTGCTCCGACGTTGAGAAGGGCTGTTGGTAGATTGACTCCACCGGTGGTAGCAGCACTGTGACCCTTTCTGCTGAGACCGTGGATGGTGCTGGGGGAGCATTAATTGTCTTCAGTGGAGGAAGAAGCAAAACTGCTTTCCCATCAGGGCCCCATGTGCCAGACGTGCTGTTATTTATCGTGGCACTGTGATAGCAGCCCAGCATTTCTGTGCTGGGCAAGGTGTGCCACAGGGGTCCTGTTCACATGATAAGGTACAGCAGGGGAGGAAATGGAGATAATGTCCAGGACATGTGTTGTGTCAAATAGCTTCAGTGTGGAAGGACCAGGAAACCTGAAATCTGCAGAAACCCTATGGAAAATGACATAGCTGCTAAGGTTCCGCATGGAATGGTACTGCAGCGTGTTGGTGCCCTGGACAAGAGGGCTGAAATGAGCCAGGGGATGCGCAGGGGGAGGGTTGTTGTTTGAATTCCCTGTAGGAATCCCAGATTTGCATCAGGAAGCTGAAAATATGAAACCTGAGAAACTGTGGGAGGGATCCAAAATACCCTTTATACCCTTTGGCCAAAAGAAACTGCAAAGAAAAGAAAATGGGAAAGGAGCTGTGACAGTGGTTTTGTCTTTCATTTCCGATGAGAAAATGAAAGCAGCAGGAAAAGACACAGCACTTGCTTTCGTTTTGTTGGAAACCCAATTTTCCACAAAAAGTAGGTTTCAATGGAAAATTTCCACCTCTCCCTTGTGTATTATTGTAATGCTGGCTGCCTTCTCCCCATTAAAGCCCGTGAGAGTTGTCTTGCCTGAAGGGACATCTCAGGCCTGGAGGAGAAGGATGCAAAGAACCGTTTCAAATGACCCTGGAGGACAATTAATGGTTAGGTGCCTGAAGTGAGCTGTGGGGACACTGGTGCTGGCATGCTGGCCACTGAGGCCAAGAGCATCTTGGTTTGTCTGTGGTGGGAGCAGCTCCTTGCCTGTGCTGAGAGCAGCATCCTGGTCTTGCTGTGGCTGAGGGAGAACTGGGGCTTGGGGGAAACAGGCATTCACTTGGCATCAGCCTAGCTCTGCCTTGTGGAGCAGCATCCAAGCCCATCTTCCTCCAGCTGTCACCAGCACCATCAGTGGAACACAGTGGGAAGGGCAGCAGGATGGTTCTGATGGGGTTGGGGACCATCTCTTTGCTAGGGCTGACTGTTCTTCATCTGGTTGTTGTACAGAAGCTGTGGATTTAGCAACTGTTTCTGGAAACCCTCTTCCCCTCTCCCTGGAGGTGCTTCCTGCAGCTCGGTGCCTGCCTGTGCCAGGAGTGGGACCTTCTCCGAGCCCATCCCTCTGGCTCCTTTCCCATCGCTAAAGTCACTTTCAATTGAGTGTTTAAAATGAGCAATCAGAGCCTCAAACCAGCCTGCCTGGCCCTTTCTAAGCCTGACATCCATAGCTGGAGGTGGTGGGAGCCTAAGCTCCAGCATAGGGGCTTCTGGTCGTCTTTCCAAGACGACTCAATCAACTTTGGCTCCTCAAACAATCCCCGTGGCCTGCCAAAAGGGACAATGCAGCCAGGACTCTTGTGAACCAAAGGGGTTGGGGGGGCCCTGTCAGCCTGGATTACGGGAGCGCTTAGGAGTTAATTAAATTACAATTTGCTATGCTGCCAGTTCACATGAAGCTGCAACATCTGTGGCTGGACGGAGGGGTGGGAGGCAGGGATGCTGTCCTGCCTCTGGGGCTGCAGACCTCCACCTGCTCTTTGGCAGTGCAGCCAAAGACAGGAGGCACAGCAGTCCAAAACAGAGCCTGATTTCTGACACAGTAATATCTGTGGCTTGTGCCTGGGGGGTTAAGAGTTGTCAAGTGAAGAGGAGCTGAGGGGGTGCAGCTATTCGGCTCAGGTCTTGGGGACTCACTGGCACATGGGGATAAAGCTCAGCAGAAGGGAAAGGATACTGGAAAACAATAATTTTAGGGACTTTCTGTGTTTGCTTGGAGCTGTTGAGGCTGAGATTTTAAAACCTTCCTCCATGACCACCGGTTTTATACATACATCAAACTTCCTGATTTCCCCTTGAATCCAGGAGCTGGAGCTTTGGGACACCTAAATGTGAGACTCTCATGAGCTCTCTGCAGAGCTCTGCCACTGCAAGGGGACACGGAGCTGCGGCAGCGGATTGGAAGTCCATAGGCAGGCTTGTTGTGTCCCTGCATCCCTGGGTTTGAAGTCCGAGGCCTCTGAATTTGTAGGTCTTTTGAATCAATTGGACCATCTGCCCTTTTTCTCCTCATTTTCCTGTTTGCAGCCACGTTATTACAGGCTGGAAGCAGGAGCTTCTCTACAGACAAGCGCAGGCACATGCACACAACCTGAGGAGTAGCAGGCGACCACTTCTGTGGTAATAAGCTCCATGCTGTGCTCAAAAAGGGCACTTAATTTTTCATTCTTAAATGCTGTGATGTTCTTGTCTTCCAGCTTCACCAAAACTCCTCCATGGAGATGGATGGGCCATGCAGAACACAGTTATCAGAAAGATTAAGCCAGGACTTGTCATTTTTTATATCAGCCAGCAGTCAGGTTGACGAGTGATGTCCTCTTAGCTCCTGGGATGCGTCCGGCACCTTTAGTGCCAGTAGTAAAAAGGACTATAAAAAATACCATAGAAGAAAGGGTAATGATGAAATTTAACTGCTCCCTAGCACACACCTGGGGTCTAGTAATCTGGAAATGGGGGGTTCAGGTGCTTCATCTTTTACTGCCTTGTCCTTGTCTGTAAGTTTAAGGTCCTTCCACTGAACCATAACATATTGTGGTCAATGCAAAGAGCCAGTCCTTGGCCCCTGTGCAGCCCGTGGAGACAGGCAGGGATGTGTCAGCGCAGGCAGGGGGGTGCTGAGCACTTTTGCCTCCAGCAGGCAGGAGGGAGCAAGTGCTTGGCTTGGAGAGCTTCATCCTTCTGCTGTGACACTTGCAGCAGGGGCATTCACAGCACAGTTCATTCCCTATTCACTTGCTGCTTGTGCACATCAGTGGCTTCAGCCATAGCATGTAGCAAAGGGTGATGCAGATAACATCAGTTGTACATAAGCATCACTTTATCATGTTTCAGGTTTCTGGCCCATCCCTGTGTTATTAATTTAAGAAACAACTGATACTAAATGATCACGCTACATTAAATTTATAGACCCTTGCATATAACTTCTATTGATCTTTTTTTCAAGCATCATAAATATGTGATGGAGTGTGCATGGCAACGCTCTCCCCACCACTCCATTACTGGTGCTTAAACTTTGCATCTCAGTGGCGGAAACGGGCCATGTGTCTCTGCAGGCAGGGATATCCTGACCAAATCATCTCTGGTTTCATTACCAGTACATGGAGAAAGCTTCACCAGCAGAGCAGGAGGAAAAAGCTTTTCTTTTTCACTGCCTTTCTCCTTTCCCTAAATTGCCTATTTCCCTTTTCCTCTCCCTGCCTGGGATCTGACACTTTTCCTTACACACCTTCTGCCTATCCAAAGCAAAGTGTTTGATCTTAACCCCAAAACCCTTTTCCTGATTGCTTATGGCATCAGCAGCGTATCAGAGCAGGGGGATTCATGGTACAGGAACCAAACAAAGTCTTGTTTTGTGTTCAGGACAGCGGTTTACAAACACACTGATGCTCGCCAGGTCTTGTCTATGGTCTCTAGCATTTGCCACAGCGCTGGGGGCTCTGTGTTGTGCGGAGCAGCATCGCAGCATGCACAGCACCAGGTATGCCAGTGCTCTTGGGACAAGGACACCCGCTACCCCCAGTATTGGGAATTAGCACCTCAAGTACTGCTGTGATATGAACAGGGAACCGAGATTGGCAAATCATCCTTCAGCGTAGCCTGAAACAACTTATATCCTAGAGCCATCTAGGGGCGAAATCCTGGCTCCATTAAGTCAAGGGGAGCTTTGCTGTGGAGTTCAGAAGGGTCAGGACTTGGAAAGGGGTGATGTTCTCACACGTGTATGAGCTCTTGGTTCCCCCAAACCCATGCTGCAGCATTTGATATAATGAGTATTTGTCTATTGATTGTCTAAAGCAGTGACACTGGAAGCAGTGGTACTCGGAGCCAGGGCTGCTGAACAAAGGCCAGTGGGAAATCAGCTTTTAGCTTTCTTGATTCTGCTGATCATCTGTGATGTTTTGCAAGCTCAGATTAAGAAATGGGTGCTTGAAAGAGCCTGGGCAGGATGAGAGGTGTAAAGCCTGGACTCTGCATCTAAAAGGATGTGTCAGAAACCTTTCTCCTTAAGTTTAGAAACACGAGGGGCTCTTGTGTGAGCACTGTTGTACAAGCATCAGGAATGCTCTGACTGTGCCTGGGAATGCAGGTAGCTGTACCTGAGTCTTTACCTGCCCCAGGCAGTGTTTCACTGCCAGGAAGGGAGCAGCTTAATCGCTCTCTCCTGCTTTTGGTACCACTTTGTCTCTCCTGCCTGCACCAGGAGTCTGAGACAGAAACATCTCAATGCTACAGCATTACAACGCTCTGTGCCTCAGTTCCCTGCCTGCACGATGGGGCCAGTAATGCATCTGCAGAGGAGCTGGAGGACCTTGGCAAGATGTCTTTGAACCCTTGACCAGGAGGTACCACACTGTGCCCAGGTCTCCTCCTCACAATTAGTTCCAGTTATGATGGGAGAGGGGCGAACTCCTGAGCAGTACAATACCCTCCATCTAAATTGTTCCTCCTCCTCCTCCACAAATGTCATAGCAGAGATTAGCCATCATGTGTCCTTAAGTATCCCATTTATCCCAAATGACTCTGAGCATGTTAACTGCATTTAGATTAAAATGAGCTTTTATACCCATAGCATCTTCCTTGTCTGGACCAGGAAGCGCAGCCCCTCATTTCACCCTAACAGGAGCTAAGGATATGGGGGTTACCTGAGCTGTGGGACAGGGAATGCACATCACAGCATGGCAATTGAATATTCCTGGATAAACATTTTTCCATTCCTGATTCAGGACAACTTTAATCCCTACAAAATTCCCTTAATTTTGATTTGCCAATCATGGATTCCTTTTCAATTAACCTCCAAAAGCACCAATTAAAGAGAATAGTGCTGCAATCACATAAGAATAGGCTACACCAAAGCCTTTAAAAGTGGTTTAGCACCAAAAATTAATGATAAAGGTCAGAAGCAGGTTACAGTGCAGGGATGGTTTTGAATGGGAAACCCCTAAATTAATGTAAGCAGGAGCCCACAAAGTCTGCTGAAAACCTGGGGTAGATTTATTCAAGCTTCTAATTATGCATCCAAGTTTGTCTCGGGGATGTGGAAAGAGCTTTGAACGTGTTGGAGTCTCAGATGGGAGGCAGGGGAGAAGTCTGGCTCTGCACATGGAGCCCCAGGGACTTTCCCTGCTTTGTAGCTCCCTCCGGGGTGGGATTGCTGGTTCCCACTGGTCCCAGTCCTTCCCCACAGCTGGAGGGAGCAGCAGGGGAGAGCCAGAATGGCTCCACTTCAGATTAGGTGTGAACGCAGGTCCTAGGGGAGCTGCTCAGCAGATTTCAGAGCAGGGCGTGCAGCCTGGGCTGGGGAGGGCTTGGTCTGTGATGCTGGGCTTTATCCTGCGCCTGAGCAGAGGATGCTCTGAGCAGCTCTTGAGAAAACCAGTAACAGGAAAACTCAGGGATACATGGACAGGCTTGTTGCCAGCGTGGGAATTTGTATGGGCTCTGTGGTATCACTTTGTGTCCGTCTTCCTCCCTTTTGCCATCAATTTGTGAGGTGAAGAACTTTCTCCCTGCCACCGCAGCCTTTGGAGAGGCAGTGCTGTCCCTGGGGGTGTTTGGTGGGACAGGAGAGTTGGAAACCCCTTGGCATCCTCATCTTTGGCAGTGAGAGGACAGAGGCAATGGCAAAACCTAAGCTGGTTCTGGGGCGCACGGTCTGAACACCGGGCAGGCAGAATCAGTCCCACAGAGCTCAACAGCACCAAGCTGGTGAGGAGGTCAGGCCTGGTTGTGTCCCTTGGACCAGCTTTCAGCTCGAGCATCCTTCTTGTCACACAGCCAAAGCCACCACACAGGCACACACACGGCTCATCTGCTTTTATGAGGTGGGAAAAGATCTGTAGTGGTGCATGTGTTCAGGTGACAGATGACTCCCTGTCCTGTGTAACTGATGGTGGGAATGACTTCGACTGCTTTCCTGACTCTGTTGTGATAGGGATTTGATGGTTGGGATGCAGTATAATGAAGGAAAGAAGGTGTCTTATGGTGGTGTTGTGAGCAGAGGTGCTGTGAGGGCTCTGGGAGAGGATGAGAGGGAAGTGGCTCTGCTGCTGGGATGGAGGAGCAAGGCACAGGCTGCAGCAAGCTTGGAAAGCAGTGGCCAGTGGTGTGGGCTGGGGATTGGCTGCACTGCCAGGGCAGCAGCATCTTTCATGCTCAAAATAGTCCTGCCTTGGGGCCTGTAGAGAACACTTGAACTCCCACCCATGGGAGCATCCAATTCACATGCTGATCTAGATGTCAGCTGGGGATCACCAAACCTTGGGACATCCTCAACAGCTTGGTGGGACTCTGAAGGCCATCAAAATTTGGGAAGCCTTTGCCATGTCCAGTCTCCACCGTCCCAGCCGTAGGGAGCGGGACCGGTGATGCTGGTGATGGAGGAGACAGATGAGCTCTGGCACTGTCACTGCCCTGCTCCTCCAGCTGAGTCCCCAGCACTTCAGGAGCAAGTTAAAAAGAAGCAGGTTAGCACATCATAAGGTGGCAGAACTTGGGGAAGATCGGGCTGCTTTTCTCCTCTCGTTAACGTCCCCCGGGGCCCGTGGTCTCTTTAGTACTAACACAGTAACGAAGGCCACAGCCTATTAATTGCAGTGACAATGATAAAGGAAGAGTCAGAAGCAGCTATTTGTCTTTCATGTAACCTCGTGCATCATCACAAGATAAATGAAAACTCATTTTCTGCTTTGATTCAGTCTAATTTTTCAGGGCCCCCGAGGCAGGTTACAGGAACTGTGTCGCTTCATCCCCATAAAAGTGCTGGCCCCGAGGTTCAAGGGTCAGGGAAAGTGCAAGGCGGCTGTGAAAGCCTGTCTGTCCACAGCCTCCCAGGGGTGACGTAAAAGCAGGAAGGGGTCTGCTGCTCATCATCATTAAATCCCCATTGGAAAGCATTGGCCAGGGCCTGATAGATGATCCACGTGGCAAAGCTCCTCCTTGTCCCCAGCACCTCTGGTCACCGTCGCAGGGGACCTTCGCTGGACCAGCCATTTGTGCCCCTTTGTGCACATGCACGAGGGTGGGTGATGTTTGGGGAAGAGGTTTCAGGGAAAGCATCTCATCTCAATCCTCTGCCCAAAGTTACTGTTTCCGAGCACATTGCCGGGGTTGGGATGGAGGGTGGGATGATGCGGGTTTGCCTACTTTGAGGTCATTGATACTTGGAGAGTAAAATGCACTCGGGGTTGTTCATCAGTACTGTGACGTGCTTAGTGAAGAGCGATCGTTTCAGAAGTGCTGGGATCAATTTCACTGTTGGTATAAAGGGAGGAAAGTACCCCAAAGTTCTCTCAGCTGCTGTACCCATAGAATCATAGAATGGTTTGGGTGGTAAAAGACCCTAACATCATCCAGTTCCAACTCCCGTCTCACCCAACAGCCTTGTTATGCTTTCCTTCCACCTGATGTCCCCCATTCTGCTGGGCCCTCTCTTGCCGCAGCCTTGAAGCATCTTACTGGGCTCCAAGGGGCTGCTCCAGGCAGGGAGCACAGTGTGCTATGCCTGGGGTTTGCTGGATCAGCCCCTCACTTTGTAGGAAGGCTGGTGCAGGCTGGGGAGGGAGTCTGAAGAGCTGTGCAGGAAGGTTTGCCAAAGCTACAGCCCAAAATAGCTCACTGAGTCAGAGGAGTTTGGGAAAGAAAAAAAGGAAAAACCATATGATTCCATGGCTGTTAGAAATGAGCCCATTCCAGTCACGAGGAATCAAACCTCACACACGCAGACTGGACACACCTCCTCTGAAAATCTTAGTGTTAACGATGTACAGGACATTAACTTGATGAATCATAAGATGATCTTTGTCTGCTGCACCGATGCCTTCACCAGTCCCCAAACCAGCTTAAACCCGCAGCACGCTACGTAACGCACGTTTCCCTCCTGGCCAAGCAGAGCTGAAAATAGACACGGCTCTGCCAACCCAGCGATGTTCTGACCATCCTGGTCCTGCCGCCCTCCTGGCTCGGGCCCTGCAATGGCACAGACAGGAGCTCCCATATGTCCAGGTTTCCCAGCCTGGAAGTTTTGCCCTGCCAGGATTCATGGACTTTGGCCCCGTGCCTGGATTTCCGGACATCCGTCAGCCCACTCATAGCGGTAGCTCCAACCGAGCTGTCGGATGTCTGGAAGGCACAGGTAAATGCCCAGTGTGCTGCATAGTGGGACTGATATCCCACTGCCTTTGGAGAAGGGTCCAAAGAGACTCCATCAGAGGTAGCAAAACACTCACCTTGCTGATTATAAGGTATAAAGGGAGAAAACAGGATCATAACTGTCCAGGGCTACAGCCATCCTTCACCCTGCCAAATGTGATGGCAAAGCCCCACATAGAAGCACTGTGGGTTGGGGTGATGCCCAGCAGGTGGAATGGCCAATAGAGCAGTGCTGGGCTGCTTATCCAGGCCCTTGGAGCTTGGCAAAGCTCTGCCATATGTAATACTGGATTTTAATGTATAATATTCTTTGCTTCCTCAATGCTGGGTAAGAAAATCTCACCAGGGCATTTCCCCAGCGCTGATTTACTGGCATCTGATCCAGCTGAGGCCAGCGAGAAGCCTGATCTGGGGAGATTTGAATGTTATTGGAATTCAGGATTTTCTGCTTTGTTATTATTTTGCCTATATATTTTTAAGGCAAAATAAAACTTTGGAAAACATTAAACTCAGCTGGGAATGTTTCACAGTATGGGGACAGCAGCTGAGCAGGCATCTTGGAGGATACCTTCTCCTCTGATGTGGGCAGCATCCCTGCCCTGTGGGCTGCTCAGGGGCAGAGGGACTCGTTACAGGCTCTTGGTGGGGCAGTGGCAGATGGGAGATGCATGGAGACATCTCTGGCCTCTGAGGAGGTAACACCATGTGTGACACTGGTGACTGCAGGGCAGGAGCTGGCCTGGGTGCAGCACAAGGAAATGGAAACAAGAGCATCCCACTAGGAATGGTTTCTACCATCCTGGGGACAAGCTCTGACTGCTGTTTAATGGTTGCCTCCTGTAAGAGAGATGCTTCAACTATTTCAGCTCATAAGCTCAGGTGAGCTGCTGAGTGGCATGAGTAGTAGCAAGCAACCATCAGGGCACTTGACCTTGAAATGGAAGCTCATCCATAGGAATTCCTGCCTTGGTCCCAGATGAAAATCCATCCCTGTGGAAAGCAAAGGAGTTTTATCTGAGGCCGGGATGTCTCTCATCCATCTCCTGGGCAGGAAAGCATCTCCAGGGTCTGATTAGGAGGAGGAGCAGGCTCAGGGGCAGTCGCACCTTTACACCCAACGCGTCAGGTTGGGTTGAAACCCATGTGCTGGTGGGACCCGATTGCGTGTGAGGTTTGTTGCTATCAAAACCCACAAATGGTTTCAAGAAGAAAGCCTGATTTCCCACACCGACGTTTCCTGGGTGGACTGTGCCTCATTTGAAGCAGTTTTGGCTTTGCTTCTCACCCTTTTGAAGTTAGTTATTATCAAGGTGCTGTGGTGCCTTAATTATTCTCCTCAGAAGCATGGAGGGAGAGCAGCATTTTGCACCTGAAAATAAATCAAGTGCTGTTATTATGCAGGTTTCCTCTTTTCTAATTCTTATTTAAAGAACAAGGGAGGGAGAAGAAGTGGGGCAGCAAAAAGGGCCTTAAAGAGCAAAGTGAGAAATAAAGACCAAGTAAACACACTAATTCTTCAGCTCCAGCATAGGAAATGTGTATTTCTCTTCCATTTGCTCCTGCTCAGGAGGGAGGGGGAAGGCTTTGCTAACACATTCAAATGAATTTGATATTCAATCAATGAAGATTAACTTGCCCAAGGTAAGATGGTTTTTACATTCATAAGGAAGTCAAATACGATTATGCATATGAGGAAATTATACAGAGATGAGTAGAGTATAATGTATGATAATTATTTGAAAGGATATACTTACACACTGATTAGCATATCTTGAAGACCAGACAGAGATGGAAGAATAGAAGGTAAAGATATTCCTCAAGATGAACAAACTGCAGAAAACTCGCTCCCCCCAAAATCATAGAAGTTACTTAGAAATAGCATTTTCTTAAGGAAGGCAACCTGAAAAAAAAAACCTTCACAAGTTCACCTCTTGATTAGAAATTAAAAAATAGAAAGAAAATTCAAATGGAGTGTGTGAAACTTTGCTAGGAATATCCTTCTGCAGAGGAAGGGTGGCCACAAAGAGATGAAAGGGGAAGGCCAGCGGGATGTGCTGCCTCTCCTACCAGCATTAAAGAGCAATCAGTTTCCCCCCAAGCACTGTGTTCCTGGAAGCAGGTCCAGCCTCGGGAACACCATGAGATGAACCAGCCCCACTGTCCCTCCATTGACTTCAGTGGTGTTACACTGGTTGAGAGCAGGCAGACCTGGCCCCACACGTGGTTTTGCTATGGTGGGGTTTGGCTTTTTGCTTTCTGGCAGTTGTGATGGGAAAGAAGCATTTCCATAGCCCATTTATCTCTTATCCAAATGAAATTCTCTGTCATCCAAATTTGCCAGCGGGACCCTCAGTGCGTGTGTGTGTGGAGAGAGCAGCTGAGATGGGGTTTGTGTTAAATACAGGAGGAATATTGTATCTGCTTAAGCCAGGGCAAAACAATGAGCACAGCTCAGTTAATGAGATAGATGAGCTCCTGCTGCGCAGGAAGCGATTAGGATGCGCCGGCCCCACTTTGTGGCATTGAGGATCTTACAGCAAGAGAGATTCTCCAGGCAGGAGGCAATGGGATCTTTGAACATTTCTACTTCTATAGAGCAAATCAGGAAAATATGGCCTGGAGTAAGTATATTCCCATGTCACAGTTTGTTGCTTTTGGTGTTGAGTGATGTACAGCACCAGTAAGTTGAAGTCTCGTTGGGGAAAAGCAATGCTTACTCTGGAAGAGGATGGTCCTCACCTTGCAGAACAGCAACAGGAGAGATGGTTGGAGATGCACTGATGGTGTTTGGGATCAGGGGTTTGGTGGATGTTTAGTTTCAGAATGCAGCCAGCAGTTTAAGAATTCTGAGGTGCTATGGGAGCTGGGTAAAGTACCGGGCAGCCACAGTCTGCTGCAGCACCTGTGGTGGGTTCAGGGCCACTGAGCAGTCCCACAGTGATGGAGGGACCAGGTTCTCTCCTGGTCAGGGTGCTGCTGCAGGGAAGCTGGGCTAGCTGCACCAGCTGATAATTTAGTTTTGTTATTCAAAAAGTACAGAGAATGGGACCTTTCTTCCCATTTTGAGGAAGAAGAGTAGTTTGTCCTGATGGATCCATTCCCCTCCTATAAAACTCAGCAGCCTGTTAGGTCTGTTGTCAATAGAAATGCCCTTTTTATCAGCCACAAGGACACACTTCTGCTGCTTGTTTTCCCATGCCCCATGTCTGTCCCTAGACCTCTTTGCCAACTGAACATGCAGAGCAGCCAGTTCTCCCTGACACGAGGGACACATCAGCCACACAACTGCTGGGGTCCTCCTCCTCACCCATTCAGACAGCCCTATGGGTCCCTCTGATGGTGATATGGATGAGTCTGTGCTGCAGCAGGAGCACCAAGCCCTGAGCATCCCTTAGCCGTGGCTCTGTTCCCACTGCCATACCCATCGTGTGGTGATGCTTAGAGCTCGAGCCTCAGTGACTGCCACTCTCCAGCACCAAACTTCCTTTGGGAGCTAAAAAAAGGTCCTTATTGGCACCGTTTAAACCATGTGATGGGTTTGAGCTCAGTGTGGACCGTGGCACTTGGAGAAGAAAGGCAACACATGGGGATGGCCAACATGAAGTCAGCTGGCTCCCATCCCAGCCCGGCATCTGTACCGGCGGCACAAGGACCACAAAGGCAGGGGAGGGATTGCAGCCAGGGAGGGGGCAGGGAGGGAAAGGTGATTTTATACGAGTTGAATACATTTGTCTGGCAGAGATTTCCTGGATCCTGCTTCGGCTTTTAAGAGCAGCACTGTAAATTCATCAACACCACATGATTTTGTCAATTCTGACAGCTAACTTCAATGTTACGACAAATCTGGCCCCAGAGGATATTAAGCAAAGACGCATGAGCCTATAATTTTCTGCTTCCACGTGTGAGATGCTATAATGATCAAAAGAAAATGACTTTCTAACTACCACATCTCTTTGTGCTGTTTTCTCCATGCCTGCTGCACTAATTGAATCACCCCAGAGCCACTGTATCAATTCTAACTTCTGTATTAGGATTTAATCAGGCATGTGGACAGACCAGCTTGGAGAGGTGAGGGGCCTTTGTGAGGTGCCCATCTGCCTCTGACATTAAAGCTGCTTCCATTCAATGCAGGCTGAGCAACTTCAGGGAAATCAGGCTGTGGACATCCAGGGAAGCATTCGGAGATTAACTGGGAAGCGTGGCTGGGAAGCTCACCTCCGGAGCCAGTGGGCGGCTGGAGAGGGCTCCATGGGCACACGTTTAACACAGTACCCAGTCGCCAACTTGCTTGGCAAGTGAAGAGTTGGTCCTAAAGGTTTGCAGGGAGTTATCCAGGTGGGATGCACCGTGCTCTGCATCCCTTCCTGCACCACCAGCTGGGTCTGAGGGTGCTGTAATTGAATCAGAGTGAGGGGTGGCTGGAAAGTGCTGCTGGGGAAGGGCAGGGAGAGCTGCAGCAAGGGCTCAAAAGGGGTGGAGTGTGATGGGATCCCAGACAATGTCCCCAGAGCTGCTGACAGACGGTGTCTCTAAAGGTTTGTTCCCCCAACTGCCGCGGCAGCTGTGGGGATGCCGCAGGGATGCTGCAGGGATGCTGTGCGCCGTGCTGGGCCCTCTGCCTGCTCACTCCTGCCCCATCAAGAGCAGGGGGGTCCCAAACCGTCACTACTTGGGCTGTGATGGCCACAGAACAGTGTGGTGCATGCAAGATCCATGGGCCTTCCAATAGGGTGGATATGAGGCCAAAGTGGATGTGCTGCTGAGACACCGTGTCCTGCACCTCCCTGCTTGTTCTCATCCCCCTGCACTCACCCAGCTGACTCATCTGACTTCAAAAGGGATTAAGTACCTGCTAGAAGTGAAGCATCCTCCCTCTGTAAGGATGCTTTCAGTAATTGTAGCCATAATCAGTGCAAGCACAGCGTCACTGGAGCCAGCTGTGGGGTGACAATCACATCCATGAAGTTCCCTATTGATTTTCTGGCTCCTACCCTTTCCATGTATTCTGTGATACAGGACAGGAGAGTTTATAAAGTTGCTGCTGTTAAAGCAGAGTAGGATCAGGGGAAATGAGGATGAGGATGGGAAGGGGTCACCTGGCACTGTGGAAGTGGCATAAGACGCTTGGCAAATCACATCCCTTCACATGGAAACCTGGCTCTTCCCATCCCTGGCATCTCAGATGGAGATAAGTGGGAGCCTGGAGTTCAGAGGTCTGCCAGGGATGTGGCTGGAGCTGCCCCCCTCCTCCTGCCCCACGCTGACACTGAGGGCTTCGAACCGCCCATGAAGGGCAGCCGCCTCTCACAAACGGGGTCTTAACTACCTGATTAAATCTCCCCTGCTGAAGCAGTGCAGGCACTAATTTGAGGTTGGTTCCAAAATTGGGGATTGTGTTGTTCCCTTATTTCAAATGCAGCAGTGAATAGAGGCAGCGAGGGTGGAGGGTGATTATATCTGCCCGCTCAGGATGGAGGAGAAAAGAGTGGAGAGTCCCAAACCCCAGAAACATCAAAGCCAGAACAAAAACCCTCTTTCTTTGGGAGCTGAAAACCTTCTGCTCCTGAAAGGGGCTTTAAGTGGTGGCTCTTCATAGTTCTTTCATGCCAACAGCTTTTCTGCTTGTAAAAGGGCAGCTTTGAGGACAGGAACAGACCCTGGCTAAAGGGTAGGCTGGAAAGAGAAGAAGAGCTGGCTTTGGAGATGGGAGAGGGCTTTGGGAATCATGGAGTGTCGGAGGCAGCAGGAATGGCCCACAGCCGCTCTCACAGGCTGTATTTTGGATTTAACTAGCATGAAATTGAGCCCAAACGTGTGTCCCTCGGAAACACGAGTGCTTTATTCACAGGGACGTCGGAGAAATTCGGAGGAGGGGAGTGGGATAAAGAAAGAGCATCCACGCTCCGCTGGCTCCGCGTGCAGATGGAGCGGCAGAGGGGATGCCGTGCCCCAGCCCTCCTCATCCTCCCGGCCCCTCCACAGACCCACGGGAGGGGAGCAGAAAGGCCATAAAGGGAGGGTGAGAGAGAGCCATCACTTGCCGGTCCCCTGAATGACAGGCTCTTGAGTGAGGCACCATATGCCGGCTCCTGCCTCCCGATCCGGAGGGTTTTCAGCGGGCGCTGGCTGCACAAATTGGCACAATTCAGCTCTGGAGCTCCTCAGCTGGTCTCCACACCCCACTTGACATGGGAGCGACCTCTCTTTTGTGGGTCCTGGGGAGAGGGGAGGGGGGACCCCAGGGTTGTGGCACATGAATTGGAGGCTGTTCCCCCTCGGAGGAAGGAGGGGAGAGAGAGAGCAAAGGTGCCCAATTAAATGCACATTTATAGGCGATGCCGAGTAAACAGTTGATTGAATACACAGCACTTGGTGGAGGCAAAGCAGTGCACGGGCACCAGCACCACCAGCTTCAGGCTGTGGCACCAGGGCACATGGAAATGCCAAGGAAAACCTTGATGCTGTTTCCATCTCTTTCTTTATTCACCCCACTCTGAGGTGATGCAGGGGCCAGGGCTGTTTGCTGTCATCTATGGCATTCTTTTCACAGTCAGTGCAAATGCCCTGCAGAAAGCAGGATCCTGTCAGCAAAGAAGCCGTGTATTGCCATAGGAAAACTTTTAGTGGAGACATTTTGGCTCCTCTTTGTGGTCCAACTTTGTTTCATACAGTAATTCCCTCCTTGCATACTTAGTTGCATGTACGTACCGCTGCGTTTAGAGCTTCCCCAGAGGCTTTATTTTGTTTGTAGCTGTTGTAAGAAGTACCCATGTTGTTTAAAGCCTCTCCAGACAGTAAAAATGCAAGGGGATGGTTGGTTTGTTGGTTTGATTGCTAAGAGCAAAGCATTTTGAGCCCTTCTCTGTGCTCTTCAGGCTGGGTGATGCGATGTGTGGATGTCCAGGTGATGCTGCAGTGCTGACAGGGAAGGATTTTCCCTTCCAGCTGCTCCTGCCATCTGGGGAAATCAAAAGGAGAGGGGATTGGATCAGCTGGTGGAATTAAAAACTGGGAAACTTGTTTCAGCTGAGTCGTCTGATGGATTCAGCCAGAGGTAGATCAACGACTGGTTTTCCTTTGGAAAGGAAACAGTTTTTAATCTGTGATACAATGGGAATGCCCCGCGGGGGCTGATAAGTCTTGTCATTTAATTATCCTTTAGGCTCCTGTGTGTTGGTTAAAAACTCTCTTCATTTGGTTCTTCGCCGTATTGTCCTTGCCTATCCAGTGTGGCAGGGCAGCAAGGAAATAGAAACATCGAGGGGAGGAAGGATGCTCCATGGTGGGGAGGTGGAAAGGGCTGCTGTGGGCCTTGGCTTTTCTGTCTGTGCCATGGGAGAGCAGGAGGTTCCCCTCCTACAGTGGAAAGGTCTCAGGGAGGAGGAGTGCTGCATCCCTGCTGACCTCCAGATCAAGAGCTTTTGATACTTGGTTCCTTGCCTCCCCTTAGAAATAACTTCCTTAGAAATAACTCCCCTTTGCAATGCCCTCTGTGGAGCATGAACTGACACCAGGCTCTCCACGGAGAGCACGGACACCCAAGCTTTCATCTTTACATAGAAAGACCCAAAATCTCTGACTGTTCTTGAGCTTTGTCAACATTAGGAAGTTGCAAGTACCCCTAAAGGGCAGTTTTGGTGAAAGCAAGTATTCAGCATCAGGAGAAATCAATTTTTATGAACTAATTTGAAGGAAAGGGGGTTAATCCGGTTATTTAAATACTTCCTGTAGCACACAGAAGTTCTCCACTGTGGGCAGTGCTGTGTTTTCCTCTTTCCCAGAGACAGGTTTGATTTTAAATGTGTAATTTGCTCAGCAATTAGGGCTCTCCCCTGCTCTGCATACAGGCATGGCACTGCTGTTAATGTCACTGGGAAGCCTGTGGGCAGGAGAGCGGATCCCTGGATGCGCCCTAATCTCCGGTGGGGCTGGGAAATGGAAATGGGAAGGCTGATGGAGTGAGCCTTGAAAAATGAGTGTCTGTGCTCGTGCCCTCAGGACCCCATCCGGAGCCATTCACAACCCTTTGCTCTCTTCATTTAATGCCTGGGGATGTTTATGGGAGCCTGGTCAGCAGCGAGACTGTGCAGCCCATTCACAATCCCTGTGTTTTGGCCACACATCCAGCAGCCTTGAGTTATCTCACCCACCAAACTTCAACCCTGTCTGCTCAGCATCAGGAGCTGAACTACAAGTGATGGCTACAGCAGGAGGAGGATGGCTCCCACTGCAATAGTGATGCTTTATTTAAGCCCCTGCTCTTAAGCATCCCATGCAGAAATGGGCATCTCTTCTGCTGCTTGGGGTAGGGAAGGCAGCAGCAGGTTAATGGTGGTAGAGATGTCAGTGCTGCCTATGGCAGAGCTGGCAGAATGGTGCACTGAGGTGCAGGAACGTGCTAGGATGGGATGAGAGAGTCAGGGTGAGGAAGAGACAACACATCCAAAGCTCCCAAAGGGAATAGGGCAAGGAAAGCGAGAAGAGGGCAGCTGCAAGCATCAGGTTTAGCCCCCAGCAAAGTGCTTGTGTAGAAAAGAGAGATGCTCATCTTGGTGCATCACCCGGTCCATAGGGTGGGCAGGTTTACATGCTCTGGTCAGGCCAGGCTCTGGAGCATGCACCTCCTCTGTCACCAGGGGAAGGGATAAGAGTGAGTCCATTGCTCCTGCTTGGAGCCACCCGACTGCAGGGAGGTGCAGGCCTTGTCCTCTCTACCTTTACAGCTAAATCAGCACTTGGTGTTTTGATCAGACAAAGGCTGTTGCTAGATACGTGGCATCTGTTAGCAGCCTACTGCTGTCATTAGCTGCAACCAGGCATCTGCTGCTCCAACCCAACACGGAACAGATGCCAGTTTGGGAGCGGTGGGGGCAGGGAAACCCCCGAAGCTCTAATATTTCACTTCCCCACCGACGGCCCTTCACGGTTGGCAGCGGGGCCGGTTGCACCTCAGCAACTGCGGCTTTCAGATGGATCTCACAAACACCTCCCCGTGTCCCTGCCTCTCCGCTCCCCCCGGCTCTGCCTGCAGAACAAGCCCGTTCCCCGCTCCTGTGCTCTCTTCATGCAAATCCCTGAGGTGGTTTGGGCATGTGGTGCTCAGCGTTGGTGCTGGCAGCACCAGTGCTAATCCACAGCCGTGCAGCCGGCATCACCCTGTGCCTGGGTAAAGGCAAGGCTCCGGTGGGTGAGAGCTGCTTTGGCGGCATAAATTGTGATGATAATAATAATGATGTATAAGGAAGGATACAGGAGCTTTGGATCTGCCCAACCTTCGCTGTCAGGTTTTCCAAGCATGTTCTGGGATAGATGAGGAGAAAAGAGGAAAAGCGCTTGTCCTATGGGGTTTTTCTTCCCCCTAATACCATACTGATGGAAAGATGAGGGCTCAGTGCTGATGGGTAATGAGACAATATCAATGGGCTGCGTTGTTAGCACCGTACCAAATAGGCTTTTAATTTTCTGGGGAGGTGTGGTGCGTCTCTGCAGAGCCAGCATCAATCATCGTCACAGGCACCGGGTCCCAGCGCTCCCGGGGGCTTTCCATGGAAAAGGATTCCCTCTCCCTCTTGACTAGGGGCTGTTCTACCTCTGTGGCGATGCCTCTCGCAGACTAATTGCTGATTTGTTCTTCTTATGATGATGGAGCTCGTGTCACCACGAAACAGAACATTAGGATAAAGTCTTTAAAGTGGCTGTGCAGCTGGAAAACTCATTTCCAGTCCCTTCTGGATATAGAAACATAGTGGAATTGGGAGAAAGGATATCATTTGTGTCCATAAATGGCTGGAAATGAATATGGGTTTGGTCAGAAGCTGCTCAGTACCCACTTAGCGTGGCTTTTTCCTGGGATATCGCTCCTCCTTTTCTCCCAAATCTCTGTAACCAACTTTTCTTTTGGTTCCCTCTGGTTTCCTTTGGGAACTGATGGTGCTCAGGATATTTATTCTTATGCCTTGGCCTCTGGAGCCAAGACCAGTTTCCCGAAGTAATTTGGTACATAAGAGCCAGTCCCATGGAAAAGGAAAGGATCTGGGCTCTGTGGCCATGCAGGGATGGAGTTTGGGAAGTGGTGTGGGTACGCTGATTGTAACATCACTCATTTCTTCATGCCCTCTACGAGCCTGGGAACTCTCAGGTTCTACTGATGTCACCCCAGCTGCTGCTGAGGACCATTTGGGAGTGATTGCCAAGCATGCGATTGCTCAGGAGGGTTAAATCCCTTTCCCTCTGCATCCCCATTGTGCTCTCTGCTCTGTGCGGGCACAGGGGATGGAGAATAAGGGAAAACTGTTTGTGTGAGAGGCTGTTTGGGGGGAAAAGAAAGTATTGTTCAGAAAAGAAGGTGGCAAAGCGGTGGCTGCGGCCCCTTCCCCAGATGCAATCCCACTCCTGTAATTTCTGGGGGAATTGGTTCATCTTGGGTGCAGATATATTTGTGTCAAGGTGCAGCTGCACAGATAGCCTGACTCTATGCATAGTAAGAGGCTTTCAGAGAAGGAGGTTATGCCCAGAGCAAGGCCTTATCAGAGCAAGCTGCCTGCCATTTATCTGGTTCCCTATCAAATATGAAAACAGGCCTCAATCTGCTGCTTCTATTTTCCTTGGGAAGGCTATGGGTGGAATGATAATTTAGTCCGGAGGTTTTGTTTCCGACGCTAACCTTCTGCCAAACTCTGCTCTTCCCAACTTCACTCGGGCACCCACTGGAATGGACCAAGCGCCTTTGTGGGTGAAATCAGCAGAGCCCAAACCTTCAGGGAAAGAGATCTCTGTACTCAGAAGGGGGCTTTACATGTGTTACGTGCAGGGCTTGTGGAATATCTGTCGTGTACCCGTTTAATAGCATTGTAATTATTCATTATTTGTATTACAGTAGCCCCTAGAGGCTTCACCAGGTCTAGGGCTGGGTCCCCATGCAATGGCATGGAGATGGATGCAGCGGGATGGGAATATCCCAGGGATGCAGGGGGATGTGTGCTGACCCCCAGCCTGCACCCAGCCCTTTGAAAAGATGATGCTTACTTTGGTCCAAAGCTGAGTATATCCTTAGAGTCACCCTAAAGCACGTGGTGTCCCCCCTGGGTGCTGGAGCAGAGGGATGGGGCTATGTGGGATGTGACACAGGACCTGTGGGGCAGAGCCTGGGGCAGATCCCTAGGAGCTATGGCATGAAACCCCAGCCCTGTGCTCTTCTCCTCCCTCCCTCTGCCATCCATCCTGCAGGGCCTTTCTGCCGCAATAATAAAGCCTGAAAAGCCATTGCTTACATTTTTAATTCCATATCTGTGTCTAACTGCTGATGCTAAACTCCGATCCCACAGCTTCTGAGGGCAATGCGATCCACATGTTAATATTTTAAGCCAGCCACTAATATTTTTATGTGGGAAATTGAGATTTTCTACGGTTGCTGGATGAGCAGGGCCGTTTCTCCATGCTGCAGGATGGATGTGGAGAGAGGGAAAACATTATTTAACATATCTGTGTCTCTCAGGGCTGCTGTCCATGCTGGGGGGGGGGGGGGGGGTGTGAGGTCGAAA
>JBCJKH010053485.1:2791-17837 GCA_039877255.1 Loriculus beryllinus
GACAGCATGAAAAGTCTGTGTTTGCCACTGGGGAGAGGCCTGTTGTGTTAACACCACCTTGGAAAGCACTGCAGCTGCAGTGATGCCGTGTTCCTGCCTGGGGTGTTCGTGGTGTTTAGCTACAGGGGAGCGACGAGTTTCGGTCTTAAGATAGTGCTGGATGCAGAGTGAAATGGGTGGGAAATGGCCAGTCCATACAGTGGTGGTGAAGGTGACGGACAAATGCTGACTTACATTGAATTCAATGTAGCTGTTCACCTAACAGTCAGCTACCCAGAATGGTGTCTCATAGTGTGAGGTAGATTTTAGTTTCCACTAAGCTATGCTATAGTTTTTGTGGTGAAGACTGAGTAGCTAACTTACAAGTAGGTAAACTCCAGTTTCTACCTAAAATCTTTGCTTTCTCTTTACAGAGTCATGAATAGAAATTTACACACCCCCCCCAACTTGCTATTGCCAAAATGTAGCTTTCTAAATCCAAATCACCACAAGGATTTTTGATAGTTTGTAAATTCATAACAGAATATGGCCTCTAAATGCTTCAAAATAAAACCAGCCTATTGAAAACATTCACTTCTATTAATCATGCTATATAATGGGCTGAATCGAGATGCTGTATTTATTTCACTCCAGAGGAAAGATCTCCATAACTCAACTGCATCTTTGCCACTCATGAATTATCAAGTCTTACTTTGCTTGTGGGATAAATATATCTCAGTTATGTATGCTCTCTTCTCCTCTCAGTGTATCTATATATTTTTTTGGTGTCAATTTTTATTTATATGCATATACCTGCAACACTCACTGTGGAGATTGTTACTTTGCAATAAGTTGAAGCAAATCAATTTGGCCTACAAACACAATTTATTTTCCTACTGCAGCATTCTCCACTACCATCACAGGAGATACCTCCACAGCCTTCACTGTAACTGTTCAAGTGTGCCACATGGCAAAGATGTGAGGGTGTCTAGCATTTGATCAAGTTGACAGGGAGTGTCGGGTTCCTGCTGTTAGCTGAAACACCAGCATGATGACATGTATTTGATGTCATTTCAATGCATATTCTGACATAGGCCAATTTATGGCCCAATTTATGGCCCAATTTATGTCTTGACTCTCATACCAAGGCCAAGCAAGCTATAAAATGTAATAAGAATTTTTTCAATCAATGTCCAGAGGAAAAATAAATCACTTGGTTACTGACACAATATTTCACCAACACTCTGGTAAAGTTCTCACAAGTGTGTGACATGCCCCTAAGCTACAGCAAATATGTGGAACAAAAGGCTGGGCACAACAACATCACATCCCTGAAATGGGAGGCCCTCAACTTTACAGCTGTTGCCAGGTCAGTCCCTCATCCCAGTAGCTTTCCAGTTTGTTAAGAATAAAATATTTCTCTTTTTGCTTACTCTTTTCTTCCCAACTTCAACCTTTCTTCCTCACCAATATGTCTTTTACTTTGCCTTGCACACTGAGGCTAGTTATCTAACAAGTAGCAGCCCCAAATGCCCAAAGAAGGTTGCAGTGGTCAGGCACTGATCACATAGCCTGGGCACTGAGTCTGTTAAAGTCTGTTTCAGATGCTCTCAAATCAGATAGGAACTTCTACCCTCCTCTTCAGCTTTTCATAATCAAGACACTAACTCTATCTCAGCCAGCTGTTAAAAGACATTGTCAATGGCAAATAGGCCTGTACAGCACATATTTTTAATTGGATATGGGATGATGTGTTTTTTCAAAAGCACAGTTACTGCCTCTATAATGTGGAACAAATGGTCTTGCCCTGTGGACAACATAAAGCAGGCATGAGAAAATGTGTGCATGGTCTACACTGTATACCTTCATTCCAATATTCCTCTGATTTGTACATTTAGGACTGTGAGCACGAGTATTTTTGGTTTTCTGTACTGAACCAGAACAGCTGACAAGGGACCCATTTTGTTTGGGAAGGTCTTTGCCCTGGTAATTTCAGGAAAGTTTCTGTGCAGATGGGGTTGACTCTTTAGGTGGCTGTGAAAATGAAAGCAAGGTGAAGGGAGAGTGCTCTATACCAGAACATTTCTCTGCACACATCAAAAAAATTGCCCTCTGAAGCTTGCCCAAGTATACCACAGGTACACCTACACTGCAGTTAACACAGCAGTTACACTCCAGCAAAATGTCAATGCATTTGCTGGGCAACAAATGGGATCTGGACTGATGAAGGGCAGAGCATTGGGCTTCATGTAGGTTGTCCTGTTCCATTTCAGAACTGTTGTGAGGCAGGCACTGGGGTTTGTCCTTAGACAGCAGAGGAGCTGGAAGGCCCCAAACAGATTCTTCTGCCATTACGGTCCTGGCAGCCAGAGAGCAAAGTAGTTTGCAGAGCTCTTAAAGCTAGACACACAGATTCTGCCAAACCCTGTTCTCAGCACAGCCTCAGGGAAGCTGTGTTGCTCGCACATGGTCTAAGCACCTCATATTATGACAATTCACACCTCTTTAGATTTGGTCATCTGGATATCTGCAAAGGTTTGCTCTAATATTTCCCTGGTCCTACTACTAAAATCACTCTGGCCATAATTCATGGCACGCTGTCCTGCTATTAGCATCCCTTTGGTCTCAAAGCTAGCTCTTGCAGCTTGTTCTTATGTTTACCTCTTTTCCCTGCTACTTTCTTTGCTAACTTTCTTGTTCTGCCCTATCACCTAAGTATGTCAGTATAGCACCTCCCAGTAGTGCAGTAAATAAAGTGAGCAACATCTGTCAAACACGATTCAGTCTGTCTCCACTTCTCCCAAAGAACTGAACCATAAATGAGGAATTCTGTTCAGAGATTGTTACTTTGTTTTTTGTTTCCTTTTCTTTTTTTCTTTTTAAGAAAGACTCATATTGTTTTATGTTTTTATGTTGTAAAGGGCAAGCATGTGTATTATATTGGGGAAAAACAAGGAAAGGACTGTGAAAAGTAGAAACTTCTTTTTCCTGAAGAGTGTAAATTGTCGATATTTGATTTTGCAAAATCTCAGAAAACCCTTCCAGTTTCAAAGTTGCTTTCAAATAAAGATGGTTTGCTTTCAAAAAGACAAATCAAACAAAAATAACTGTAATAATAATTGCAGATGGGTGACACAACACACTTTTTCATGGAAAGGGCCTCATTGAGAAAGATTGAACCAAGCATTCATTTTGATACTAAATCTTTCAATTCTCTCCTGCCCCAACACAAATCCAAATGCTTGTGAAATTTTGATCATCTCAAAATGTGTTTTGATTGAAATAGGTTTGCCAGACACAGAATAGTGTGTATTCTTTAATGTACACAATATAAGAATAATTTAATTCCTTATGTAAGAGACTCTTCTCATTGACTCTAGGATCCCTTAAAATGGAGCTAGTTCTCAATTCATAGCCCTGTCTGCACTCTACCTCCTTAAAATTTATACAAGCAAGCCTTGCTCTTCTGGAAAAGGTATTGCTGGCGTATGGAGCAAAAAAGGTTCCTCATCACCCATCTGCTCATTACTGCTGTTTGCTACTCTTATCATTACTTGTCATCTTACGTTAGTTTGCACATTTCTTGTAGAAGCAGAGTTGTGCCATAGTCAGGCTCTCTGCTGTGGCTCCGAAATTTAAAAAAGCAAAAGGCAACTGGAACCATTTATTTTCTCTCTCTGAAGAGAACTAGACAAGGTTTGGTTGGCCTGAAGTGGTCAATGATCCTTTGAACTTAAGCAATGTTGTGAGCACCTCAGACTGTCTCAGTCTTCATGATGTGACATTTGAATATGCCTTCCTGTGCTTTTACACGTTTCTGTAATGACCCTGTTGCTGTGGTAAGGTCTGTCACAGTACATTTTGGTCACTGTACAGGTAATAAATGGTGGCAAAACTTTTTTACGTAATACAGTATACCTTACTGTGTCTGCGGTTAAAAAAACCACCACAGCATGTACAGTTCAGTTCAGTGTTACAACTGACATCATTGCAAGCACTGGTGTGGGCAGGGGTGCGTGGAAATTTCTTGTTCCAAAACCCTTTCTTTTCTCTTCGTTACAGTTTGTACTATTATTATGCTGCACGCAGTTCTAAAAATCATGTCTAAAGTCTATATTTACAATGCCTGGTTTAAAAGTGATCATCTACCCATAGTGTATATCACTGTGAGCACTTGGTGACTGGCGATTGTGTAATTGGTCCATTTCTCTTCTCATCATACAGTACCAATTTAGAGGGCTCTCCTGTATACGCTAATAACAGGGACATGGTACATAGATACCATGAGCAATATTCGATCCTATGTAAACCCTAAGGAGTAATTTGCCCTGGGAATTAAGTTGTGTTGTCAGTAGTATCCATGAACTCTCGGTGAATGCATGATTACAGCCAGCCTCCTTTGAAAACTGAATCTAGTTCAGTACAATCAAACATCCACAATCTACCTGAGAAAATCTGAGAAAACTAAATCTAAGAAGTTACTTTTATAGACCTGTTTATAGCCCCTTTGTTTATGAAGAGATAGGTCAGCTGAATTTACATCCTTAAACCATTCAGTGTCACGATGCGAACTTGCACAAATAAAATGTAAAACCCTCTGATCAGAACCTGTTACCCTTCTTCTGCCAAGTATGAGGGTCAAACAGTTCTTTTTTTTTAAGCACATATAATTGATACCCACTTCTATTCAAAATCTAAATTAATTTCCTCTCTCTCCCATGTGACACCATGCTGAACACTTCCATCAGAGAGTGGTAAACCAGAAGCTTGCTGTGTTTGCACAAAATAACTGCTGTACTGTGCTGAAAAATATCCAACCTGTGCTTCCTCTCAGAATGTGTTGTTTTATGCTGCATGGTCAATAAGTATATGGATAATCAGGAAGCTTGGCTCTCCTGTTACCCAGAGCTGTTTTTTGCTGGACCAAGAACCTTCTGTATAAAAACATACTTTTGCACAGATGAAGAAATAGCAGTGTGACCTGACATTATGGGAAGCTGTTTGCCCTCTGGGATTAGATAAGAATTTTTCATGATTTAAGGAATGACTATCAAGCAACATTAATATGTAAGTATAAAACATACTGGTGATGTGCAGTGATAATTGTGTGACCTCCCATTTGCTCCATTGAAAGAGAGCTGCAGAGGACTTCAATTGCAGTTCCCTATTAGATCAAGGTGGAGATTATGTGAAGAATGCCTTTTTCAAACACAAAAGGAAAGAAATTGAACTAGTGGAGAAATAACTTGCAAAACATGTGCTGTGCATTGTTACAGCATCTCACTGTTTGAACAGTGGTGTGATAAACCACTTAGGGAGCAGCACTGACAAGGTAATATTGGCCTTCCCACCCCAAAAGTAGCAACCTAACCAGCTGGATGTTAATTTATTTGGGCTTTCAGGAAAGCAATGGGGGACACAGTAATAGGGGAGAAGTGTCTTAATAGAATATTCAGTGTAAAGAAAACCATCCTACTTCTTGCAGACACTGGGACAGTATGCTGGAGAAGAGAAAAGATGTTGTTTGGGGAGTCTTGTCTTTTCACAGGCAGCTTAGTCCAGCTTTAAACTGTTGTCCGTATGGTTATGTTTGAAACTGTCTACTTGCATTCACCTTGAATGGTTCTTTCATGGTAGTGAGCCTGAAGACTTTTCTTGTGCATAAAGCCTTTTGAACATTTGTCATATATTAAACAGTCCAATCAGATAAGGGAATAGGCTGGAAATATTCTATTTCTTTTTATGCATTGAGTGAACTTTGAACTCAACCTTGGCTGGGGAGGAACTGAAGTAGTAAGAGAAGAACTGAGGAAAACCGGGGTGTATTCTAATCACACTGAGACACAGGAACATAATGTCATGACAACAACCTCCTTGTAGCAAACATGCATGTTTTCAATAGAGTCTCCTAAAAATGACCAGAGGGTTTATTCTTCTCTGCTTGAGTGTGAGGTTTGGAATCCCTCCTAAACTGCTCAGAGCTGCTCCCCAGCAGGGCCACCAGCTTCCTTGTCTGGGATTTTCTGTGAGAGAATGTGGAATAATCTTAGTCTTTTGCCATGCTAAATGAACAACATAGGGCTTTGCCAGAACATGTATGCATACTGGACTTGATTTTGGAGGATTAACTTGCGTAAGTCACTCAGATTTTGGCTCCTTTTGTTGTGTGCTGAGTTGGACTCTCTGACTTTGCTTCTTCACGCCATAGGTGAAACCACAGCAAAATCAGATCAAGATACTCCCATTGGATCTACCAATACACTAAATGCACCCACTCATGAAACCAAAGGAGGGCATAGCTATGACTGTGTTCCCCTGACTGTCTGTGCTCTTCCTTTTCATATGGACACTAGTACAATAGACCATGATGATGTCAGGAAACTTATGAAGCTTCAGTCATGAACTTGAGATAGTTTGAGGAAGTACACATCCTGAGGACCAGTGTCTCAGGCTCTCTAATGACTCAGGAAGACAGTTTCGTGGTTGTCTGGAGTCTCAAAAGACGTTTCCCTTTTACCTACAGAGGAGATTTTGGAGTCAATGACTGCATCATGGAAAAAGTAAGAAAAAACAAAAAGATTTTCTTAGGAGATTGTTATGCATCTGAGCGTATTAGTCTAGACTGAGGATTGCTGTTTAACCCATTTGCTACAGGAGACTGCTGATGCTCAAATACAAGGATAGCACACACACGATGTGCATACATAGCTGTGCAATGATCCAGTCACCCAGAGCGTTCAGGATTTGAGTCTTCTTTAAGTTACACTCGTATCAACTGCATGGAAGTTCATGGAATTATGTCAGTGTAAAATTAGTCTGAGAAAATAATCAGGGAGGGAGACTTTAATTACGCTACATTCCAAATCAGTGCTGAAATCTCTGTAATAAGAAAGTAGTTTTCCGCAAAACCATTCTGTCCATGGTAGCATGCATATCTCCCTTTCTATAAATTTATTCTGAAATTCAGCTTCTATACTGTGTGAATGAATACTTGTGTACTGTATCCTTCACAGTAGATAGTTTCACCATTTTTTGCTCAGAAGACAGAGCTAGGCCTGCTTGTCCATCTCTGAGCAGGTCGTGACTAAAAGGCTACTTGCAAATAAAGGGTGTTTCCTCCAGTCCTTGACAAACATTAATTTTCTTGAACCTTCCCAGTGAATATTTGTGTTTTGGCTATAAAATCTTCATACAACAAAGAGTGATTAATTGTTAATATTTGGTTTTAAAAGACGTCAAATTTGAGGCTGTTTTAGTACTATTATTTGGGGGATGGGGGTGCAGTTATATGACTTCAAAGGTGGGTCATTTTTCTGATACAATTCAAAGCTCTGTCCCACAGGCAATTTTGCCAGGACATCTGAAAAATGACACCATTTGTAGGGGGAGTAAGAAATGGTGGTTGGAGGTAGAGGGTGCAGGTTAAGCTAATACTGGTGACCAACACTGTGAAACCAAAGCCTTAGGGAGAGGTTACAGACACCCTTGTTTAAAATATAAGAAATGCTTAAAGGATGTGTTTTCAGAGAGAAGTTTTAAACTCCAAGACTATCTCAGGGAGAAGTATAATATCTAGTAAGGAGGAAGATAGATTTCTATGACTTTCTATGACTATCTATCCAAAAGAAAAGGGAAGACATTTGTCCAAATGACATCTAGACTAGGCTGGAAAGAAACCCAGAGGGATGAGGAAACAAACACTATCTGGTATTTATTTCATTAGAACTGAACATTCGTTCTGCTAGTCAGAGTAAATAGTAATTCGTTTCTGAAACCTTTTGCAAAGTCTCTCGGCAATTCTACTATTAACCAAAGAGGTTAATTTTGAACCCAAAGTCCCCACAAAACTTGAGTTCTGGAAAAGAAGTTATCTGAGGTATGGGAAATTAGAAATGGCACTTCTACTCCTGGGACATAGGCCATATGAACTGTGAGTCCTATTTTTTTTGAGGATATAAAAAGTTATCCTGGGTCCACGACCTGCAGCAGAGATACTGAAGAAAAAGCCAAGGCTATCCGTCCTCAAACCACTGTCCACAGAGCCAGTAACGTCCTTTCAGGGACATTTAGTGGGGATACAAGTGACAGGATCCTTTATGAATATTTTTTTCGAAGCTACAGGACAAAGCTACATCAATAACAGAAAACCTGACACGTGGATTGTGACGAGTAAAATTATGCAGTAACCTGCAAATTTACCAGCAGCCCAAGTATCTGCAGTGGTGTGAAGATTATCTCATTCAATTTTTCTTCAGATAACACTCATTCTTTTACAAATCGTCCTGAAGCAATGGGAGAACTATTTTTCACAGAAGAGCTTGAAAAAAACAAGCATCAGTTGTGACCATTAATTTTATGAATGATTTGTAGGAAACTGCATTAAATGACAACATCAGCCCACAAATGAGCTTAGAAACGCTCTTATTCCAAGACTGTGCATATGGGCGATTTGCTGTGTAATCAGTTTTCACAGACACCCTTTCAATCAGGGTCACTTGTCTTATAACTGTGCCCTTGCTTTGCAGGTTTATGTTTCACAGCACCTCAGAAATGCTGTATGTATAAGTCCAGTGACCAGAAAAGAGATAACTCAGAAAATACAGCAAGATTATATCCGTAAGCACTTTGAATGGGGTTTCCAATAAATATAATACTCTGGGAGTGTAAATAGAAGAGATATAGCTGAAGATGAGCTATTTAGAAACCAATGACAGAGCTGTTATGTTAGACTGTTATTCTAGCTACTCTATGAAGCTTATGCTTGTGCTGTAACCCAAGTAAATTACAGCAGTGGTATTTTTCTATGCAATTAAAAAGAAGACTTGTATAAAAGTGTAAAAGTGATATGGCAACTATGTATATCTAGGACGATGCCACTCTAGACACCTTATGGTCCTCCTAGCATGTAGGTACCACACATACAAGGTTAACCACCAAAGTAATACAGAGATCAGAGTATAAAATATGGGAAAATATCAGAGGAACTGAATTTATACAGAGATCACTCACTGGGGATATTACCATTATGTAGAAGTGCGTTTAATGAAGTAAGGGAATTCTTCACATTAATACAAGAAGGTAGAACAAGAAGCAGCAGCCTCAAACAAAGGAAGAAAAAGTTTAGGTTAGATACCATGATTTTTTTTTACCTTAAAACAGACAAGCTGGGTATTAAAATATGCTGCCTATAGAGAGGCAATCTCCTTAAGATACAAGTGAGAATACATAAAACTTCACATGGGCAGGGATGGCACAGGCACACAAGGTGGAGATATAATTCTGAGCCCTGCCAACTCTCCTAACCCAACAAGCCACCTCTGAAAGTCGTGGAGAGTGGCGGCACAAGTGCTGTGCCCCTTGGCCACCCATGGTGTTGGGAAGTGCTGGCAGCTGCTTGCAGGAGAGGCTCACCAGAAGCTCCTACAGCCTCTGCAATGGTTAGGTGAGGCAGAGCCATGCATGTAGGTAGCCCAGGAGTTTTCTTCCAGTCCTTTGTCCTTGGTTCTCAATGGTCTATATATTCCTCTCTTGTTTAGTGTCTAAAAGATAGGATTATATTATTATTAATTCATTCTGTGATGCAAAAAAGCAATGAAAGGCCAGGTAGAATGGATAGAGAAAACCCCAGCACAGTTAAAACTTATGTTGCACCCATATTGAGATTTCTTACTTTGGGATTTCAAAGTACCTTAAAATAGCATAAAAAAGTCTTGATAGACTAGGTTTGAGGGCATATTCACTGTGACTTATGTCGAGATTAGTTCCAGATAATGAAAGAACATGTAAACAACCTCAAGAGGAGACACAGCTTTTTCCTACTGCTTTGCACCATCTTTGGTTCCCTATGCACAAATTCTGAAGGGCTTTTGTAGATTTTTTGATGTCCTTATATTAATATGTATTCACTTGGCAAGAAATTTCCCCTTTAGTTTTCACAAGTCCAGTTAAGTAGAGCTAAAAAGGCTGAAGAAACAAAACTTCTGCTATTGTAGAAACCCCTAGATAGCACAAAGCAAGACATCGAGATCTGATAGCTCAGGCGTAAAATCCTGACTGTGCACCATTAGAAATCTTCCATTTCCAGTACACCTTTCTAACCCTGCTAGTTGTAAAATACTGGATTGTATATGGGTCATTTTGTATACGCTGTCTGTCTCGGAACTTGAGTTGGCTTTACTTTTTGTGGTGGAGGTGAGGAGGAATAAGGTAGCTTCCTCTTAAGAAGGAGAAAAAGAAACGTTACTCTGCTAGATGCTTTTTCTGGTTGTTTTAATGCCAACCTTTTGGAAGCTGCTCTTAGAGGTTCAGAACATTAGAAAAAATCCAGGAGAGAGATTAGGAGGCAGGATAGTGCAGGTGGGGCAGTGAACGACACAGGATAACACAACTTATCACATGAATTTAACCAGAGGTACAGGGCATCACTCAGCCAAGGGTGATTTGATTCATGTGGACACATACACATGTATGCGTGCACACACAGACGTGAGCGTATGCATGTGTGTATGAGAGAAATTTCCTCTGTGCTTTGTACTGAGGGTATTCACTGGAAATGATGTATGAAATGAAATCCCCATGCTCACGGCACACAGGGAATATCAGACAGAACTCCACAATCACTGCAGGGATGGGCTTTGCTATTGGCAGATCAAAAGCAGCCAGAAGAGCAAACCAACCTGAAAGACTCTGGGGAAAACAAATATTTTTTTTTTTAAGTTATAAAATAACGTTCCCACCCTTTTAATATCATTTCTCCCATTTTCTTTCCCTCCGGCATTCCCCTGGGCAGCCAGCTACATTAGCTGGAGCCTTAGAGAGATAAGAGCCCTCCCCACACAGATTTCTCCTTAAAAGCCCTTCACAATGTGTTAAAATTACATTTTGAATAACACTTTCTAGCTTTTTTTATTAATTTTTTAACGTGTTTTTACCATCTGAGTGTTTCTTTGTAGCAATAGTAGTGGGCGGTTGAATGCGAAACAAGGGTTGTCCTCTTTTCTTCTCCATGCTCACAAGTACCATACATTTGATGTTGCCTCTGTGAGAATTCAAAATAAATTGAACCACCTCTCAGCTATGCCATGAGTTGTCAAAGGAATCTATGACAAAAGGAGTGGCTTCCCCTGCCCTTCCCAACAGCTATTCCTGGGCCATCAGAAACCCTCCCAGGGTTTGGACATATCCTCTTCTGAGGTGATAGTGTTTCCCTCCTCCAATTGCAAATGCTCAAATGCACCTTAGCAGTTCTAGACAGCTCCGTTCGTGGTAAGATCATTTCAGCTTGGCTATAGATTGCCAGAGAAGGACGTTTATTTATAATGCGCAGTGTAGGAAATTAGGCCATTGTACTTCTGCACAGGGGAAAGATTCATAAAAAGTCACACAGAATTATTCTTATATAAGTGACAATGACATCGTTGTAAGGAGGAAGCAGAACTTTATTTGTCTTACTTAAAATGATATATAGAGCACTTGTCTGTTTATTCCACTGCAAACAGCTTCTGCAAAAACAGTGGTAATTCCCTAGGGGCTTCTGCTGATAGTTATATGTTACTTGAGCAAAATCTCTCAAGTGAGCTACTGCCTTACAGGTAGCCATTATTCTAGATTCAAAGGGCTTTTTGTTGTTGTTGTTTGTTTGTTTGTTTGTTTAAAATTATGTTCCATGTAATATTGCTTTTTAAAATATAAATTGTGTCATAGCACCACTACTTTTCAAGTAGATAAGTATCTGTATCTACATCAAAGGATGCCCTGCCAAAGGAGAAACCAGTCAATAAATTGGCTTCATAATCAAATCTGACTCAGGTTAAAGTAAAGTTAGTTTGATGGATTCAGCTGAAACCTAGTAAATAGCAGCCTACATAATTAAGCTGCTCTACCTTCCTGTATTCTCCCTGGAAGCTTATGGGCATCTCAAAGGCACAAGAGTGACAATCAGCAGCTAAGCCGAGGAAATGAACAGGCAATATTGCCCACCCAGACATCATTCCTTACCCCCCATTACCGTTGTTTCACCTCTCAGAAGGATTAACAGAATTTGTCTTCCATTCTTTGACGAGACCACAACATCTTCCTCTAATTTAAGAATATATTCTGGGTTTGAAAATCAAATAAGTAATATTATCCAAAGGGCAAAAATCATCATTGAAACTTGGTCTTTCTCTCTTTTTCTCATTCATGCAAGCTTGGAGCCTATTGTCTATGAAGTCTCAGCCTTCAGCAGCACATTCAGAGGGTATTTTTTAACAGATGATAAGAAGGAAAAAGTAGAAAAGCAGGATAAAAAAAAAAAAAGCCTTGTACTCCTCACAAACAGTTTGCTTTTTTGTTTTTCCCAGTGAGGAGGAAAGACAGTAATGAACTATCTGATGAGACCAAAAGGAATGGAAATTGGCACTGAAGCTGACATGGTTTTGCACCATATTCTTATTATTAATTAACTATAATCATCAAACTTTTTCTTTGACTAACTCAGTTTTCCATAGCCAATTTTCATTCCTGATTGATATTTTTCTGGTTGTTCAGCAAGAAAGTGAAAAGTGCAAGGTCTGTAGTTTCTTTTTAGTATTTTAGTCCCAAAAAGGAGGTTTTCAAAAGTTGAAAAGACATGAAGCTTGGCTTAAATTATTCACTGGGAAAAAAACAAAACCAAATTAATTTCCAGGAAATTAATGCAATGTTTCTAATTTACTTTGAGAAGTCATCATCATTTCTTGAGTTTTTTTGGTTCTTTGGTTAACCTGGGGAAACTCTCTTTCACTATGGCAAAGCTTCTTTTTCTGTAAAAATTGGTGATAATAATTACCTGCTTCACAGCAGTGCAGCAAGATTCAGTTAATTAGTGTTTTCAGAGTGCTTTGAGATCCTAGGATGGAAGATGCAATAGAAATGCAAAGTATTATTATTATTCAGAGTTAACAACCAAATTTCAACCATTTGCACTTATCCATCTTAACAGCATGTACTCAAGGGAAGAAAACACATAACTTGTCAGCAGACAGTCCTCTTAATGTGGGTTATAAAACCACCTTCTTGATTACCATCTGGAGTAACATTCACAAGTGAGGGATAGCAGATGTGTGCGCATGGAGAGATGCATCCCACTTTCCCAATCCATTGGACACATCAGTATTGCCATACTGTATTCATCCAGCCTGGTATTATGCCTCTGATGCCAGCCAGCTCTTGATGCTTAAGGCAAACAAGAGCCACTCTTGCCTTTCCCTCCATCTCTTCAGGAAAAAAAAAAGCCAGAAACAACAATCCAAGCAAACTCCCCCTTTCTCCTTCCACTTCCCTCTTTCATAATAACAACGCAGCAGCCAACTGTGCAATGCTCAACAGTGGATGAAAATGTCTTCCTGACCCCTGTGTGCAATTAGTTTCCTCCCAGGAGCATGAGATTTGATTATTTTTGCCGTTATCTTCGCTTGTACAGCCACAAGTGTTATTATCTCTACTCCATTTTTCAGATAGGCTTTTTTTCTTTCCCTTGAAGATTAGCCTGAACCTTCCAGAGTCCTTGCAGCGACGTGCCCTGCTGTGCCCTGCAGAGGTGTGCTGCCCCTCGTAGGGGGGAGTAGCATCAGCCTGCGGTCAGCTTTCGGATGTCTCCAGAGGCCTGCCGGGCACAGGTAGGGATCTCTACAAGGGCAGGGAGGTGGAGGAGCTTTGTGAACGATCTGCAGAACAGAGATTTGCTGGGATTTAATGAGAAGAAATGGGTGGTGTGACTTAATTTAATTCTGCTCAGAATCTGCTGCTGTCCTGTCCAATTTTACAGCATGAGGAAGCAGGCACCCGAGAAGAGCTGCTCTGCAACACTCACCATGGAAAGCCAGCGCTGAGCACAAGCGGTTCAGTGGAATATTAAATGCAGGGTCCTGGTGCCATTTTATTTACTTACCTTGGGTTTGAACAAACTGAAAGCAATCCTTCCCTCAGGACGAGCACATCAGCCCACATGGCATGATAAAGGGTCTACCCCAACAAGCAAGCATGCATGGCTGCTAAGGATGGCATGGGCTATGTTGTCAGAAAAGCTTGTGCAAAGTTACCCAGAAGTTTGAGGTTCGGCACAGCAATTTCCAGAGGTGCTGTGTCCCAGATGCCATCCATTCTGTGGCTGCTCTCTCTGTCACTCTGTGTTTTATGGGCAGGTGGGGCCAATAAAACACCTCAAGCATTCAGCAGGAGCCTTTTTGCTGACACCAGTGGGCTTTGGATCAGGCCTCCCATGGTCTGCTGTAAGTCAGACACTGACATTTTCAGACTTCAGAGGTGGAGGTGCTGGAAAACTTAACAGAGTGCCTATGAACTGTTGTTAAGAAACACACCAACAAAGTATTTATTAAATGAGCCACTTCCTTTTCTTCCTTTCAAATTGTGTTAAAGAGAATAAGATTTATAGGTGTCAGAAAACAATGCGAAAGGCGATCAAATGCACACAGCCCTCCAGATCCCCAGGATGCCACTCAGGCTAGCAACATTTTAAGTCAGAGAACCTGCTCTGCTGAACTCTCCCAAAAACCAGAAGAGAAGCACGTTTTGGCCTGGCAGGTCTCGTTGTACTGTCACACGGCTTTTTGGTGGTGAGCTGGGGTTCAAAGGAGCATGGCATATCTATCACTGCCATAGTTAATCCGATCATTAGAAGATATAAACAACCTTCTACCACATTAGCAATATTTACCTCATATTGCTCTAGCATTCATTTTCACTAATATGATACAAAAGTGTAATGATGTATAAGTGTTTTTTAATGTTAAGTAAGTGAAAACAGGTGGGTAATTTACCACTGGCTCTGTACAGATTGGAGCCGACATTTCACAAGGAAGATCATAGAATCATAGAATCATTAGGGTTGGAAAGGACCTTAAGATCATCTAGCTCCAACCCCCCTGCATAAGCAGGAGCACCCCACACTAAACCATGTCTCCCAAGGCTTTGTCCAACCTGGCCTTGAACACTGCCAGAGATGGAGTACACACAACTTCCTTGGGCAACCCATTCCAGTGCCTCACCACCCTAACAGTAAAGAATTTCTTCCTCATATCCAATCTAA
>JBCJKH010053485.1:17937-30542 GCA_039877255.1 Loriculus beryllinus
AGCTTTAACCCATTACCCCTTGTCCTGTCACTACAATCCCTAACGAAGAGTCCCTCCCCAGCATCCCTATAGGTCCCAAGATGCTGGACTCTTTCTTTTGTTTTTTTCATATATAATCATTCTTATTTTCAAGTGTGCTGCTACACTTCTAGTTTATACCACCAAGTCAAAGCCATAAGTGCCACCATAATTCTGGAGCCAGCAGAATGAAACGATTGTTTAGAAAGCTTTCAGTTAGCCATGGGATGAACAGGTTCAGTGCCAAGGCAAGTACTCTTTACTTGTATTTGTGTTGAAACTGAGTCTCAGTTTTGCTTGTGCAGGTTACCTAGGAAATAGTGTGTGCTCCTGGGGCATGATCTTTCTTGGGTGGATGAACCCTAAAATGCAGGAGGCAAGATCAGTGTTAACCAGTGGTTTCGGTGTTATAAGATGGGGGTCATGCAGGTTTCATATCAAATTTACTGGATATCCCAGTTTTACTTTCACCATGGAGTACATTCTTGTTCATTCATTCCTACAAATATAGAAGTGCCCAGAAATAAGAGACACTGCACAGTGAAAAGAAGACTATTAAAAGGTGGACAGAGAGAGTTTTGACCCAGGAAGCAGCCCATCCACATGTGGACAGTCCCTTACATAACAGATGGGAAAGGGGTCAGGAAGCAGTGAAGTCAATGGGCTTTGCAGGGTCGCATGGGTCAGACCACACGGGGAGACCCAGTCATCCTGTGTCCACTCTGCTATACCACATGCTTCTCGTAGTGATATCGGGCTTAATTTCCACTGCAAGAGAGTTTTGACTCCTGAGCTAGTGTTGCAAGATTTTCTTTTTATCTTTGTTCCTTTTTTAGAATTCCTTCCTTTGAAACGTTTTGCTTAGTAGTAATTGCTGCTAAAATTTCACAGAACATTTGCAAAAGTGACAGCCTAATTCTAGAAAATTTGAAACATTTAAAAGGCATTTGTACAGGATTTTGGTGCTGAAAAGCTTCGTGGTGAAGTTTTGTTCTCTGAAGTTAGCTAGGTAATTTTTGTAAAGGAAAGGCCCTAATTCTGAGTACACTCCACTTCCATGCATTTCCTTGCTATATTTGGAGTAACTGGAGGAAAAAATGTGTATCAGAGATTCTGTTTTAAGGCACCAGACGTGGATTTCAAAGACCTTAGAAATGGTGTGGAAAGTATTTGTTGAAAATCAAGAAATTTCCAGTGAAAACCCTATAAATAAATTTAAAAAGAGTATCTGGTAGCTTATAACAGTTATTCACATTTGCTTGTACACCAAATCAGGGCACTAATTAGCTCTCAGTGCAGAAAAAGAGCATGACATTTTACAGAGTCTCCCCATTTCCTATTTGAAATAAACCTAGATGTTTCCAGGTGGGCTGCTGCTCCATGGGGATCAGAGGAGCGTGCCCATCAGGGGCTTTCCACAGCCTTCTCCTGGGAAGCCTGTGTGCACGTCCACTCTAGATGGCTTGCAAGAAAAACAGACAGCAGATCCAGCCACATGTGAGCATGGTCATGGATATTCAAAGCATCCCTTCTTCTGGTATAGTGGAAAAGAATGCACAGCTCCACGGGGCTGGTGGGGGCTACAGTTCCCTGCCAGCTGCCAAGTTTGCACATGGAGCTGTTGGGGGGGTGAGGACTGTTGTCACCACTCCCAGCCCAGCTAACAGCTCCATTCCACTCCCAGCCTTCTCCTTCCTTTCCTTTGGGCTGTAACCTTTCTTTCTTATTTTCCTCTGGGGCTGCAATTTTTCCTGGTTAGCCACAGACAGTATATAAAACACATTTTACTAAAGTTCTTCCAACAAAAACTTCATTGAAACAACTTTTAAAGTTGTGAAAAAAATAACAGGAAATTCACACTTAGGCCCTTGAGGATGAAACATGACATATGTCTTCCAACACATAGGCACAATGGGGTGCACTATAAAAGTAAATAAGGATCACACCATGGTGCCTAGCTGTTGGAGGACATGCCTTTTGCCATTAAGTTATCATTTCCTTACTTTTTTGTCCGAACTCCCATGTACTTTTAATTGTTGACTCCAGTGACTAAATTAATATTCTTTCTTTCTTCCTTTCTTTTATTTTAATAAAGCTATGTGTGACCTGCCATAAGGTTAGAGACTAAAAATTAGCACGAGCATTAACATTTAATATACCAACCAAAATGAAGATTTACATTGCAAACGGATAGGCAGTCTAAATTTAGGCTGCTCACAAAATGAGGCTATATACAAATGTATTTCATTAATTATATATGTCTAGGAGAACTTAAATGCAGCCAACATTTATGCATGCTGAGTATATGTGCCAGAAACATTGTAGTCTTATATGGTGAATGCAGTTTTAATTTGCATGCGCAATGTGTTTTTTCAATAAAAAGGAAAAAAATTCCCTAAAATCTATACATGCTTTCATTCTCCATTTAAAATATTGGCAAAGCAGATCTTCATAGGCTTCACTATTAATGTCCAAGATGTATTTCATCCATGTGAAAACTTCTCTTGTGAAATATTAGCACCTATTTGGACCGTCTTCATTCTCCAAAATGATCAGCTCTTGCAATTTCCTTCCCCTTGAGGATTCTGGTGTACTTTTAAAGCCAAATCATTCCTCAGAATATGATAGAGAGGTAGAAACACTGTTAACTATGCCTGTTCGTCGGGTTGATCTCCCGCACGACAAAATAGGACACAGCCCATTGATAAAGTTGCATCACTGATTACTGGAACACATTTGTGAATCTTGTTTTAAGATACCCATTTACAGATGAACGTGTACACCCCAGAAGCGTCAGGCTCCTGCAGACAAGCCAGCCTTGATGTGACAGGAGAACTCTTGGCTCTGTAGAGATTTGTTGCACCTTGCAGTTCCTGCAAACCCTGAATCTTTACAAGCCTCATATTTTCACCAAATAGTGAAATACAACTTACTCTAGAGCTAAACCAAGGCACTACATGATGACCACCACTGTCAGATTAAAAACTGTATCTCCACATTCCTATCCCACCATGAAAAATGACCATTTTTCGTGTCAGAAGGGGTTAGCTGTTGATCCGAAGACCCAGTAATCTGTTACTAGTTCTGGGGTACTTACTCTGATTGCTGGCCTGGGAATATGTGCTGCATTT
Organism: Loriculus beryllinus; assembly: GCA_039877255.1. Lineage (NCBI taxonomy): Eukaryota > Metazoa > Chordata > Aves > Psittaciformes > Psittacidae > Loriculus > Loriculus beryllinus. The sequence goes on from JBCJKH010053485.1 coordinate 21,087, forward strand.
GTTACCCATCCAATTGCCATGCCTTGGTCTGGCCCACAAAGGGACATACTCTGCCAACGCAGCTGAGAATAAGGGGCTAGAAAGGAAGATAACTGACAACTAAAGGGGGACATAAATATACCTGTGAATTGTGGAGTAAACAGCTGCTGAGTGATTAAAAGCTAAGTAAAGCTGAACAACTTAATCAGTTTTTAAAGCTGTTTGTTGCGATCATCCTGCAAAGTGACAGATTTTTTCTGCTACGTAACAAAACATAAAATGAAAGGAGCCTTTCTTCCCTCATGACAGCTTAGAAGTGCTGTGCTGACTTTTTTTCCCTCAGACTCTGAAGTGGTGTCACTTCAGGAGAGTAGCTGTGCCTAGGAGGAACCAGTGTGTGCAGGTGCCCATCTCCTCCCTGACTGGCACACTGCATTGCAGACACATACTGATGAGACTGGCCCTTTGGCGAAGGAAACTGAAGGTTAAATGCTGGCAATGACAAAATCCCAGGGACAAGACTTTTATGGGGAAGGACATTTTGCCAGAGTGTGCTCAAAAAGAGAGATGCCCAGGGTAGCATGGACAGACTTCCAGTGATGAACACATGCTCCTGAAAGCCACTCCAGATAAGAATGGTGGCCCTAAGGCAAGTGTCTGCTGTAACCAGCAGATTGCCCTGAATGACAATAGTACATATTATATATAGTACATATTGCATATAGTACATATTGCATACAGTACATAGTACATATACTTTCTGTATTACCCAGAAGACTCCTAATATCCTTTCTAGTTTCTGTATTATATACAAAGCAAAAACCAGGGCTCTCACCACTGAAGTGCTATGGGGCAGAAGAAAGTTGCTCACCAAAACAGGAATATGTGTCAAAAGTTTTACCACAGACAAAGAGATGTTCATGTAGACAGAAACAAGGTTTCTAAGCGGTATCTCTCATCCTTTCTATTGCAAGCTCATTTTATCCATCCCTCAGAAATTATGCAAGAAGAAAAGACTTACAGGCCTGGTCCTTTGACTCTCAGGTTAGTACAAAGCATTGTCCACCAAGGCAGCAAAAGCCCTCTTCTGTCTTTGGAGGATGTGAGCACCTCCCCACAGGAAAAGAGTTACGATACTCAGGTTGTTGGAAGCAAGCAGGGGCCATCAGATAAGGAAGGAATCCTTCCTCTTCACCCCTGCAAGACTGACTTGGAGCCAGACACCAGGGCTGAGCCACATCTGCTTATTGTTCTGGTCAACACCATAGTAGCCCTCATGTGGCATCTACAGAGGAAATGACTGTATCTAGGAGAAAGGCTAAAGCTCTAAAGAGACTTGCTGTTATTATGTGAGGTTGTTTCTCGGGAAAGAGATAAGCAGAGCAGTCAAAACTTCAGAAAGACCATCATAGGACATGAAGGATCCTTTCTGAAACTACTTGGAAGTCAAGATGCTGGGAGCCAATCACTGACATTTCTATCTTACTGCTAGCAGATGCATAGCAAGGCTTGGTGTGACGAAGGGATGAGTGTGAGATAAAGTGATGGAAACTGTCCAGGGGAATTTCAAGAGGCATTTGAAACTGGAGTGACATGGCACTTTCTGTCTAAGAGAAGTTTTGATCAGAATTCTATCTGAATCAGACTTCAGAGATGATGTTTGGAAGTTTGGAATTGCACTTCTATGTTTTGGTTCAAGTCAGCTCCAGATCTGAGCGAGTGTACATCAAAAACCCTTGCACAGACAAACTTTCCTGAGTTTCACGTTTAATCTGCAGTGCTACATGGCACCAGCTTCTCTTTCATACCACCTCTTAAACTTGGGACATCTTTCTGATTGACTGACAAAGCCTCTAGCCTCTCCTTCAAGGCTCTCCTTAAGACAAACCTCCATTTTGCTTTTACAAAAGTTGAGCAACACCAAGTCAAGGAAACATGTAGGAAAAGAAAATATTCAGTATATACAACTGGGCATACTAAAAAACTCCTTGCATGTACTCCCGATAAATAATAGGCTGTACACTTATCTCACAGACTTCCATGTATTACTCAGCTGTTTAAATTGCCCTCCTTCTATATGGTAGCATCTAGCTCAGCAGCCTTTCAGAGACAGCTCAAGGTGGGACCAGGCTCCAGACTTCACAGTCCCCATGAATGGAAGAGCTGGGTCCCTGAGAGGATGGAAAGAAAGATGCTCTGGCAGTGTATATTTTGTGAGTAGCTTGAAGAGCTGAATTGGAGGGGCATAATATGCTTCTGCTCCTTCTTCTGCAGGGGTGGGATAGAAAGAGCTTTAGTGCCATAACTGCCCACACACTTTTCATAACCAGCTGCCTTGCAGGGCTCTCCCTGCTTGCTCAGCCTCTTCCTGGCTTTTATCTATGCCTGGAGAAGAGGATGGGTCCTATTTTTAGCTCTTTCTGTGGCACTGGGGTGGCTGCTTCATGCACTTGCTGAAGCCCTGGAGGGTTAATGGCTGGGTGTCTGCTGAGTGCCTCCTCAGAGGTGATCAGTCACCCCTCTGCCTGTCTCTCAGGCAGCTCCTCCCTCTGTGCTCTGCTGCTGCTCACAAACTCTACTTCTGTCATCTCAGTACTTTATCTCTTTCTGGGGGTGGTGGCTGGTTATGAAGAGCCCTTGCTGCTCTTCCCTCCCCAGAGATGGATTTTCTAGGGCACATCTCTGACCTCAAGTTATTTGTGGGCAGAAGAGTCGGTCCTGCTGGATATTTGGCTTTGCTCCCAAGCAGACATGCCTTTCCGGGCATCATTTTCTGAAGTTATCAGTTTTTAAGCCAAACTACCGCTTTTGCACTCTGAATCACTGAACAGCTCCCCAGAGGACCTGTGGCTCTTCAGGTGGAGTGAGATGACTACACAGCCCCAGCCAGTCTGACTGCATCCCAAGCATGGTCAGGTAGTATTATGACAGCTCTTTAATACTGCAAAACAAATAAGAAAAAGTGAAATGATGTTGACATTACATTCAATGTCCTTTTCATAAACTGGGTCTCTTGTTTTATAACCCAGTGCACAACTTGTCCCTATAAATATCTTGGTGATCCAGCATGAAAAAAAGCGTACATCAAAGATGTGAGGATTTTGCCTTCCTTGTAGCTCACCAAGGAAGTATGATTTACAATGAGAGCAGTGTTCTTATATATTTAAAGCAGGCAGCCCTTGTAGTCAGCAACTTGAGTGGTAAAATACGAGTGCTGCCTCCATATCCTCTACAGTATCAGCACACAGGCTGCAGCCCCAGTCCTTGCAGTGGGGACAGCAGGAGGGAAGCAGAGCAGGACTGCAGTGTCTGTCCTTGGACTAGAGCAGCATTCACAGCACCTTTTATATTCTCTCCCACAGTCCTTGAGAGTTGCTTGAAGTTTTAGGAGAGAGACATTGGGATTGATACGGTTACAATGATAGCTCTGTGTGCTGGGTATTAATGTACTTGTTCTCGTAGATACCTCTGGTTTTCTTACTACCATAAGTGCTCTTTCAAGAGTTACTAATGTTTGCAGACATGGCCTTACATACAGAATTTTAGGCCACTGATGGTCTTCTATGTTAGAAGACACACAGAATAATTGCAAATAACAATAAATTATAACCCTTTCATTCCCATTTCAGCTCTATGCAAATTGCCTACAATGCGGTAAGAGTCTCTGATAACAGCCTTCCAAACACTTAATATCTGTTCTGCTTTTTGGGAGCTGCTCACTGAAAATGTCTGTCCTCGTGGACACCCTTAGGAGAAACCTTGTAACTTCAGTATTGCCTTCATTTGTATTTGGACACCAAGCTAAGAAGATTAAACTATGCACAGCCTATGCACAGACTGCAGCTATGCACAGATTTAAGGCTGGAAAAATAACCACTGACTCATTAAAAAGCTTAATTCAGCTCTGCGAATAGGAAAACTGGGATGCATCATTTTTTTCTGGAGCTCCTTTCTGAGCACCCATGCAGATAAGGCAATTTGTTCTCACACTGGAGCACAGGTGAAAATTTGTTCTTGCTTGTAGCAGCTGGATGTGAACTTTGTATTAGGAGGCCTGTATTAAAAGCACTCACACAGCAGTGCTGGTCTTGGAGGGAGGTTTCAGAGATGGCTGGACAGGCAATCCACAGAAAATTAACCTGAAGAGAAGAACACTCATCCCAACATTTCTGTTTAACACTATCAGAGTGCTGGATAGCCGTAAAGGTCACACTCTAAAGGAGGAACCTTTCCTTTGGAAAGACAACCTGATCTTTCAGGGCCAAGACACTGAGAACTGCACAGTAATGCACCTGGAGAGAGCTTGGAACGGGACAAGGAAAATTTGTACTTCCCCCACCAGCAAGGATATTGGTGTGCAGTAGAGCTGCATCACTCTTATCTAGCAACAGTCAGATGGACTAATGCCAACAGTGGCACTTAAAACAGTCTCTTCAAGCAATCCCTTACCTTGTGCTCTGAAGCATTTGTATTCAGGGCTATTGAGAATGTTGAAGAAAATTCATGAAATACTGAAAACTTACTCTTATACTGAGTTGTGGAGGAAAATACCATTGGTATCCCACATTTCCCAATGTTTCTCCCACCTGTGTTTGTCTCATTTGTTCTGACCATAGTTATCGCTGAAGCAAGTCCTATATGCTCATCTTTGTTAACATTTCCTCATAAAACCTGGAACTTAGATGCTTTCTTTCCTACACAAAGCTAGGAATGAAAAAGAGAAAGCCATGTTCACATAACTTTTGGTCTTATTAGCATCACACAAGAATTTGCTAGATCAAAGCAAACTCAATATTCTCCCTTCAGTTTTTCAGCCTGTTTCAGTGCAGATACAGCAATGTGAGCAGACAGCAGTGTGACACAGTGGAAACTTAGAGGTAAGAGGCTGCAAAAGTAAACTTTATGTTGACAGATTCTGCGAGAGTCTTTATTCCTTTAGGTATTCCAAGGTAAGTGGGATTCATCCCATTTGACTGTCAGCACTTATGTGGTAGACAGGCACCTCTGTCTATGTAGGTTCTATGTGCTGTTTAGAGTTAAAGGAAGGAAACAGACATTATAACAGTACAGCTCACTGCCCCTGTTTTTGACACCTAGCTTAGGAACTTCAATTTGGAAATGTTTACTCCTCTTACAAAGTGGGTGTAGACATCTAGTTTAAGATCTAGATGTTGAGACTAGGAATATCTAAAGCTGAACAGAGAAGTCTCACTTCAGCAATGTATGTACAGCTTCCATGTATAATTATATGTAATCCCATGGGTGGTAGGAAAGAAGACTTTGGAAGAGAAACCATTATGTCAATACATATGTCTGCTCTGATGATGCTATGCATATGGCTGTGCAATAAGCAATACTGTTAATAAAGAGAAGGTTTATTTCTAGTGATGTGGACTCCACATGGTACATGAACATGATGCCAGTGAGATCCACAGGACACAAGAAAATGTAATTAACTGCTAAACACAATAACCTGGAAGGAAAGCAAAAGAGCTGCACAATCCATTCTATAGAATTATAATAGCATTGTTCTAATGACCTCCTTAATGTTTCACAGATCTTGATGACATCCATGATCTCTTGTACTTTACCTCTCTCAATGGCATATTATAGCTGTTGGTCTTCTGCTATTTCATCTATAATACTGCAAAGTGGTGAAAAACTGTTTTGGCCAGTGTGAAGCAGATGTTCTGTCAATTGCAGGGGTGAGTGCTTGCTCATGGAAAAGACTGGACAAATTCATACTGGTAATTGCTTTGGTGTTCCTAGCTCCTGATGTTTCTAGCTTCTGGAAGAGAGGACAGATACCAACCAAATATTGCCCTCATGCTCCAGCATAAACATTGTGACAGGCAGTGCTCACACCAGGAAAACACCTCAGCCTATGAACAGCAGGAAAGGGATAAATAATCACGTAATGTCTGAATGTGTCAGCTCCCAAAGGGGAACAAAACAGCAATGCTTGCAGAGTCTAAGGGCATAGACCTGCCCAGTGGAGAGAAGGCTGTCTACCAACAGGCTGTTGACAGATTTGGACACTCAATCACCTTGCATGACAGAAGAAAAAAGCTAGCCATTTACAGTTGTGCTGTTAGACTGATGACCAATTAGATCCCAGATGGATTGTATAATAGCTGCAAGATATTTCCAACACTGATATACCATGATATTAGGCAGAGGTATGACCAAGTGTTGCAACATACTGTCTAAACCATTTTGACACCAGTGGAAAACGCACATTGCTGAAGAGTAACTAATAAACATGAGCTCACTTGACTTTTTTAGATGATAGACTGGGGGAAAGGGAAAGGAGGTCACCTACTGCTGGATCACTGGTAGAGCAGTGCACAGGTTTAATCACAGCATAACACCAAAATGCACTTGAGAAAGAAGGCATGGCCCAAGACTGTGTTCTAGCAGCTGATAGGGACATACTTTTCACACATCACAGCTTGATGGCAATATGAAGTTTGATCACCAGGTGAAGGTCTTGAAAAGAGTGGAAGCAGAGGATCCAGGTTACTCACGGAGCTTCTGCAGAAGGAAGTAGCAACACCTGGGATGATGCAGACACTTAGAGACAAACGGAAAGAAATTACTGGAAAAATGTCCCTCTCTGTTACCATGTGCTGAAAATAACATCTTAGTTACTAAAGGTGAAAGTGTTACCTCTGGTGTAGTCAGAAGCTTGCTCCGGCACACTCTTGAAGGAAGGAGGATGAGGGTATCTATTCTCCTACCCAACCACCATTTGTTCACATTTTGTCAGGCTGACCTCTGCAGAAAAGTAAATGGATCTAGAGCACTTCCAGTAGGATCTGCACAGAAGAAGTTGGAAGAGAGAAGAGTTTGCAGGAGGCTCCAGGAAATAGATAAATGTCTATGTGGCTGTAATGTTAACAGAAATTGTTCCATCTCTTTTATTAGATCTCTTCATCAAAAATCAGCTTAATTTTGCAACTGTGACCCTTTTATGTGGTATTACCCAGCCAGCAATACCAGGGACAGGTTAACCTAATAAAACTAAATTGATGCAAACATTCTTCTGACTTCCAGTATACAAGTTTCCAAACTGTGGCATGTGGTAGAGATCAGAGGTTACACTTTATTGCCTCCTCTCCCTTTTTTTCCAGCTGCTGAATTTCATTAAAAGATGGCTAAAATACATTAATTACGTCCCTAATATTTCTGTAATTGCTATTGCTTTGCCACAAGAAGGATATATGATAGGAAGTGGAAGAGGAGGTGATTTTTTTAGATGGGAGAATGGGAAGTGTTCACCAGTCAGTCCTTCTATTAAGATGTGATCCCAGATGATAAAGGAGTTTAAGGACCCCTGCTGTTTTAGCACATCTCTGTGTTTTCATTATTGGAGCTGGAGAATGAACTGCCAAGCTCACAGAGAGACTGCATTGTCTCTGAGCTACTCCTTTACTTTGACCAGTATCATAGAATCATAGAATAGTTAGGGTTGATCTTTGCACATTGCTGATTTCAGCAGAACCGCCTCTGATTTTTACCAGGATAAGGGAACAGGGGCTTTGTCACCCTGCCTTTATGGAAATTGAAGCCTGGTGGATCATTTCCAAATTCATCTTTAGCCTCGTGGCTTGGACGAATCAATTCACAAATGTCTGAAGGCTCTCCCATTGGCTCACGAATGATCATTATTATAATTAAAAGGTGCTTTAGGTGGCAGTTTATACCAATGAACCTTTATTAAACATTAACAGGAGACAAAAATCCTGCCTATTTAGATTTTGTTTATTGAATACAAACGAATTTTAAAAACCTTCCTCCTTTTTTCAGTGCATTTATTTCTGAGAGTGATGTTGACTTCTGATTCAGAAAAACATACAGCTGATTATAGCTTTTTTGCATGTATAAGAAGTACATTGTAGCTTTATAAGTATGTTTAATCTGCTCCTTTCACTTCTTTCACCAGCCTGCTCCCTGTCTGTCTACAGTGAGCTCCTGGAAAAGGAGCTATATTTACAATTGTGTTCACCTATTTAAAAAAGGAGTCATTAAAAAGCACAGCTGTGATGTAACAATAAATAATATGGGCAGAATTTGGAGGCCTTGAACTTCCAGGGCTTTCCTCTCAACCTGTGTTCATCTGATGATGTTAAATTATCTGAGACCTCACCCATTGCTGCAACTCTGAGACAGTCTTGTCACTCCTAACTTAACTTACAGATAACAGCTATCTGGGTTGTAATAGGAGACTACAAAAACTGCTTTAGAAATTTAGACATATCTCAGAACCAGGGCAGTTTTGAAAATCCTGCCTTATTAGAGGCTTTTGTTTCTTTGTTTATACTTCTTTCAATACTAACCTTTACAAGCATTGCACACCTTTCTGGGCACATTATTCTTACTATTTGTCTGCGGGGACTAACATAGTAGTGTGCCCTCTTCTTGCTGAGGTATACTGGTAACAACTTCACAAGCAATAAACCTTAGGGAAATCATCATATTGGTAAGCGGATGCCCAAAATCACATAATTCAGTTCCACTTGTGACCCTTAGCTGCAGCCCCAACACTGGTTTTCATGCTGTGGCTTCAGAAGAATTAGGGACTTGCTCCTAGGGCACAAGACTGAGCCCAAAGGCCAGACATCCCTTTCTGGTGGATGAGTATCAAAGTTTGGAAAGGAAGGCAGTAAACATTGAAGAGGACTCCAGACTGACATATGATTCACGCAGCTGAAAACAGGAGACCTTTTGCAGCTTTTCACTGCCATTCATTATAAGATCTAGGCATGTATTGATTCAATTCCAAATCAAACAGCATAGCAATATTCTAGAAATTAATAAATGTGAAAGTGAGGGATGCTTCTTGGCAAAATACTGTGCATACCTATTGCATGGCATAAATAATGCATTGTGATAATTAATAATGATAAATAATAAATAATGCAGTCAGTTGCAGCACTGGGGACTGTGAATAGACCTACATTTATGAAAGTTGAAATTCTAAGATAAAAGGATAATATTTCAAGCACTAAGCTGTGACACTCTGTGTTATTGCACAGTTCAGACCGCTTCAGCACTTAGTGAAGATATTTGGCCACCCATCTTAAAGTGCCTAACACCCAATGACATCAGTGACAGTTACATGCCTGCATACCTTTGAGCGTCAGGTTTACATGTCTGCAAATCAATTCCAGTGACATAAACTGCTCCCACGAAGCAGGCATACAATTGCACCAACAATTGTGTGTGCCTTTAGAACAAGGGGCACAGAAGGAGAGCACTGATGTAGCTGAAAAGCAGCCACAGAACATCTGAAAATTTGTTGTTACATAAAAAATAATGAATATTTCCCATTCTATACTATTCATAGCCCTATATTGCCTCTCCTCTTTCACTGAACTCATTTATCGGTCCTACACGTTAACCCCTGTTCTAATAGGAAGTGGGAGACCTGATTGACTGTTCATTACTTCTTAAGGCAAAAATTGAAGAGGTTAA
>JBCJKH010053485.1:30586-59078 GCA_039877255.1 Loriculus beryllinus
GTGTAAATACAATGTAAGACTAGAATGGGAACCAATATTTTCCTGACACCTCCCCAAGCAGGCACTCCAGGTTTTATGATGCTGAAGAGTAAGAGAATTTGAGATCCTATTCCTCTGTATAGCAAAACAGGGACTTTCAAACAGAAAAATAAATTTGTTGGCTTTAACAATATATATTTTTGGTTAACTTAGCAGTTTCAACTGTCCCTGCTTTCCCATGAATTCAAATGGGAGCTGAATTCTCTGAGTTCTGCTCTGCTGCAGACTGTCATGTTGGCAATCTGTAAGTCATTTGTTCATTTTTTTCACTGTAAGTGCAGCACCTTTTGCAGTGATTTGATTTTTTAGTCAATTACATATAGTGGTTAGAATGGCTGTTGTATTCCACTTGTGTCTCATTTGAGGATACATTGCTTGGGCCTCCATTCAGTCAAGTACTTAGGCAGGTACCCAACTTAAAGTGCAGCAGTATCAACACTGAGTCATGTGTTTTAAATTAGGCACTCTAGCTGAACCAGGACCTTAATTAGGCAAGTACAGTTTTAAGGACTCCTTTGCCTTTTGTCGTCAGGCATAACACAATATCATCAATGGAAAACTTGTGTGAGTGCAGACCCTGTATTTCCAAGGTGCAGATCTCCCCAGTGATGCTGTTTTATCATCTGGTTTTATCACTCCATCCCTAACGTCTTTCACTGCACAAGAAGAAGAGAAATGAAAAGAGAAATGCAGAGGCAGGAAGGTGGCAATTTAGGGACTGTGTGTCTGTGTGACAGGCATCCTGAAGAAGAATGAAAAGTATTGAGGAAGTTCTGTACAGCCCCTGCTCAGCTACAAGACCACTCCACTCCAGGCAAGGGATGAAGATTTTTGAGGGCTACTGAGAACCAACTTTTCACAGTGGATCAACACTCAAAGTTATTTAGCACTGGTGTGTCTGTAATTGTGACACAAGGACAAAATTAGGTGTTCACTGGCCCTCAGGAAAGACTTTCCCAAAAACGGAAGGGAAGGAAAGGCAAGGACTGAGATTTTTAAGAGGAAGTAATAATTTTATGACACCAACCAACACCCTTATGAAAAGACCACAAATGTCATGGTACTTCACGTCCGACACAGAAGCAGAAAACTTCAAACTAAATACATGTGTCTAAGTTTAGTTTAATTATGTTAATCAATTAGACATGCTGAGAGAAAATGGTGGTTTGGCACCAGTGCCACTGAGGGGACCAGAGATTAAGGTTTCTTGCTCCAGTTCTAGCCTTGAGGAGAGCTTAGTGACTGCCCTATGGATGGAGAAGAAGCTGGTCAGACATTACACGTGTTCTAATGCAGGGCTGGTTTGCTAGAGATTGCACAAGCCACTTTTAGCCCCAAACAAAAGTAAGTTCCTCAGAGGAAGAGGACAGAGCCGCTCAAGAAAGCTTTGCAGGAGGCAGCTCAGCTTTGACGGCAGCAGTGCAGCATGTAGGTAGCTCTCGACTTGGCCAGACCCTGCCTGGCCCCAGTGCCATGTGTGGGTGCCTCCCTGCCCCAGTGACAAGTGGCCCTGGATCTGCTCTTACTCCAAGAAGCACCACACTGGGTGTCCTTACAAGCCCAGCACAGTTAATCTGTCACCTGATTCATTGCTGTGTGGATACTCAAGAGCTGACTGTAATATAATACCATCTTTATAAAACAGGATTTTATAGCTTTTCCCCTTTTTATAGTATGGGAATAACATATTTGTTCCATTTCTCTTAGGTATAGGAGTCTTAGCCTTCTGCACTTGAGTTTCTAATTCTTACCCCATCCCTACCTACCTTCACCTCTTGTTCCACTGACACACAACACACAGCTGGGATACTTCTTCATTTACACTATTTTGCACATCTTGAAGAAGTGCTGGCTATGCTACCAAGCTAAAACACATGTCCCGCACAGATGTTAGAGCTCTTAAGACAGAGAGATAATGTGTCTGAGAAGATTCAAGAACAGGACGTAGAAGAAGCAATCTCTCTTTCTTTCATTACTATGGAGAACAGCAGCAAGTACAGCAGCACAAAATTAAAACCAAAGCCAACATGCAGGGAAAGAAGAAAGTATCTAGCATTTGACAGATAGACAGGACTGACAAATAGAGAGGACTGACAAATAGACAGGACGGACATGGTTATGGGATAGAAAATGTTCAGATAAATAATATTTATTCTAACACTTCATCATCACCATATCAGCTAGACACTTTGTTGGTGAGGAGAAGAGAAAGATAAAATTTATTTTGCCATTTTTGCTTTACTAGGGAATATGTAACAGTTGGCAGTGTAATACACTTTTTATTTTCATGAGTTATGGATGTGCATGGCCATCCCTAAAAAATTGAAATAAAAACTGTATTACACCGCCAAGTCTCATATACTATATTTATACCATACCAGAGGAGGTGTCTGCAGAGCAACTATAGATATAAACTTTTATTATATCTATAGTTTCTCATGTTATTAGTATAGTTGTGAAAATAATAGGATTTACTGAAGGTTGTTATTCCCCCTAGCATCACTGATGTGGTATAAACAATATATTGACCTTTTGGATATTTCTGAACCATTGCAATGGATTTAAAAATGTGGTCACCTGACGTGAATAGTCTGAGCTCTTGTCCCCAGTCTAAGACAATGAGCTGAGAATAATGTCTTTGTAAGGCAATATTCAGATTAGCCTCACAAAGCACACCCCAGTACTACCAACAGTACTTCCCTCTTCTCTTTCTCAGTGTGCAGGGAGCTCTAACCAAACTCCAGCCCATTAAAAAATGCAGAGAGGACATGAAGGCCCCCGGATGCAGAATGTAGGATGGCACAGTGCTCCATCACCGCTCTTAGGTTCCTGCACAAGAACAACACAGAAATTTGCCACTAAAATGAGTAAAGCCTATAGACCTTGTTAAGCAAGACCTTTGCAAGACTGTTCCAGGTTTTCCAGGTGGCATTCACACTTCTTAACTGATTTCTCAGTTTCCCCCCAAGGCAAAACTCACAACAGATTCATTGGCTGCCCCCTTTTCCTTTATGCCCCCTACAGAGCACAGCAGAACAGCAGAAGACATGCCTACTCTGTCCTGCCGGGGAGGTCTAGTGGAGCTGACACTGAAAGGCTGTGGCAAAGGATCCACACAGGAGGAGCCTCTGGGTGCTGGATCAGCCTTGCTTGGGGGCATGAAGATGTTAGGCAAAAGTAAGGATGAAAAAAGCTTCTACAGGTGGTCTTTGTAACATAGATGTGCTGCACTGTCCTGCACAAAATACGGCCTCTCCCCAGTGAAAGGGAAACACGTCCATTGACAAGTTGCATTTGTTTGTTGTAGATGCGTTAAGGTACCCACTCCAATTTTCTGAGCTCAGAGGCACAGGAGAAGCCAGGAGCGCCTGTTTACTGATGGGAAGTGCCATTAGAAATGGGTCTGGGAGAGCAGTGTATTTATAGCCTCTCACAGCACCATTATGGTGCATGATAGCAGAAATCTTCAATTGAGATAGATGAGCAAATGCAAATTTCAGCTTAGGTTTGATTTTTTATTATTATTTTTTTAGCAATCATTTTGTTTGATTTGTTCTCCTGGCCTCTGACTGCTCAGGCTGACTTGGTTGTGTCATGCCCCTTGTTTCCTGGAGAAGGCTGTAGGGGCATACAGCTTTAATTGTTTAAATAAGCCTATATCCGCTGGAAGAAGGGGAGGGTGAAGTATGGGAGAGAGGATATGCCTGGGGATGACAGGTTGAGGAGCTGGAGTCAAAAGGACACATAGCTCAGGCCCTTAGGACTGGAAAAGCAGCCCTTAGAAATTTGAGGTCAGTCAGGCCGGAGGCAAAACTGATTTCTTTTTAATCAAGCTTAATTGTTTATATTAATACATGAGTTTGTGCACAGTGATTCAGCTCACCTTTTTAGCAGATCCATACAGGAAAAGTCGTAAAACCTTTTCTTTTTCTTTTCTTTTTCTTTTTTCATTTTTGGCAAGGGTATATCTAGGCCTAAGTCTGCAAATGACATTTGGGTTTATAAAAGGCTGATGTAGTCCTTCAAAAATGCAAGTTACCTTGCTATTCATGCACATTCAGCTCAACACAGAAGATTCCTAGTTTTCTACCCTACTGCATTCCCATTCCTCAATTTTAATCCACTATAGCTCGTCTTCAGCTCTTTTCTACAACCCCTACAAGCTCAGCCTTCTCAGAAATAGCTGTTGGGCAGTAAGCGTGGGTCATTGCCTTTTGTGTCAGGATTGTGCCAACCCTAGCTGGCACAACTTATTGCCATCGCAATGCAAGTATTCTTTTAACAGGAAACCCTGTAAACTAGCAGTCTCACATCTATCATTCCCACCTTTCTTAACACCTCAGCTCAGGAGATGCCAGATGGAGAATGAACTTGTCTCCCCTGGTGGCACTGTACCTGTGGGTCAGGACAGAGTTGTCTGAGGAAGTCTCCACAGTGATGACTTCCACGGTCCAGGGCTTTCTTGGTGAGCAAATAGCATCCTCCGAAATCTGGGGCCCTCAGTCTGCCATCACACTGCACACCCGGCACAAGCCACACACCAGAATGCAAAGGACTCGCTTTTGTTAATGTGTTAAGGTAACTGATGGCTCACCAAGAGGCCTATGTAACGATTGTACTTTTGCTGATTTATTAAGTGCCAATGGTGTTTTAATACTGTTTGTGTTTCAGAAATAAAGATACTCACTGCCCTGAAGGCTTGCATTCTGAAAGACAGATACACACAATACACAACTCCCTATGGATACTCAGAAGAAAGATTTTTTTTTATTAAGGAGCTATTCTGATTTAATTTGCTTCTTTAATGTGATATTGGAGCAGCAAGGGGTTGAGTATCAGCCAGCTGAAAACACTCCTCTGCTGGGCTGCAAAGACTGCAGGAGGAGTACCGGAATGTGGAGAGTGGATGTGCAGCCCCAGTCTAACTCAATCAGAGTTTCAGGATGTGAATTCCTGGTGATTTGCTCCTTGACCAGCTAACTCCATCAGCCTGCTTCTTACTGGGTACTCACATTCATAAGCTCAAGATAGGAAAGTTAAGCTACAAGAAATGTGCTAAACTAAAACTTGTTATTAAAGGACATGATGGTAAGGTCGTGGGAGTTTCTGTCTGTTTTGCAAGGGGATCATTGAAGCACTCAGTGTACATCGTGTGAGGAGGCAGAAAGGCTTAAAATTTTGTAGATCCTATGTGGACAGTGAATTTAGCACCCACCTAGAGTTTCTGTTTCACTCCGTGATCAGGAATGCCTGGATGGATGAGGTTGATAGAAATGGATTGACATTCACCCAGCCTCTGTGGCCTGGGAAATGCATACATGCGGCCAGAGAGCAGTAATCCAAAAGGGCACGGGAGGTACCTCCAAGAGGTTCTACATCCAGGCATCTTGCCTGTACATGCTTTTGGATGCACGCACAGACGTGTTAGTCTTTGTCAGCCTAAAACAGCCTGGAAAGGCAAGATTCCAAGGGGATATCAGCAGCAACTTCTGTGGCACCGTGCAAGGTCAGTACTGGTAAGAGGTGAACTCGGGCTGGCATTTTGGGAGGCTGACAAAGCTGCCATCTGCAGAGCACACATGGCTTCCTCTGCTGGAATGGCCAGGACTCTGCCATCCTTTTGCAGTGATTCCACCCATGGCTCTGCACTTCCACACGGAGCAAGCTGCGGGGAGAGATGTTAATCCTTATTCTTTCACTTAAAGCAGTGCCAAAGTCAATTTTGAGAAATCATCTCAAAGTTGCTTTCAACTCGATCCGGGTGTTTCTTTACTGCTAGAATACCACCTCGTACACTGGAATCGTTATTACATCACACTAATCTAATTTAAATGCATTTTTACTGTACTTGGTTTAATGAATGTGGAATGTGTCACTATGAAATTGCACCATTAATTTGATAAATAGGACTTGAAGGTATAATTTTTTCCAGCATTGCAGACTAATGAAGCTAAAATACATATATAATAAGAAGTGTAAATAATAAATTATTCTTAGGAGCAAAAAAATTAATTAGATCTTACCACAAATTGCATCTCAATGTCAAAGTTTTTTTACACTACTGACTTTCAAACTAGTTGGAACATGACTGTGATCCCTGGAAAGTTTCTCAAGTAATTACTGTGCGGATACGTAGTTGGGAATATACCTTAAGAAGCTGCTTTAGTTCATAGGACTCCTTCACTTTACAGCTTTCTCATCTTCCCTGCTGTCACACCTGAATTTTAATAGCATTTAAGGAATTGTTGTTATTATTTGTTCTAAATTTCAGCATTTTATTTATTCCTTAAGACTTGAGGAAAAGTTGGGGTTTTTTAAATTTCCAACACTGATGAAAGAAAAATTAGGACATAGTGCATGCAAATTCTCTGCAGATGCAACCATGAACTGCAGTCAGCCCGCTGCTTCTGCTGTTGAAATCAATGGGAGTTTTTGCCACTGACTTCAATAGGAGAAGAGACTACTGTACAAAGCACACTACTTTTCACCAGTAATGGAAATGTCACAGCGGTGCCATTCAGGAAGGAAACCAAGTGGAGGGAAATTAAAGAGGAAACTCCAGTCTTGTGCAGTTTAGTTGCTGATAGCTCATCTCGCTCAGCCTACTGCACCCTCAGCCGGTTACACAGTGCTGCCTGGTTTAGCATTCTCTACCTCTTTGTCATTTCTTATTGAGCCCACAAAGAAAGGTTTTATCTCACACCTCTGGAAAAGAAAGCACCTAGAGACTGAGGAGATCAGGTGGCATTTCACCTCTAGTTTTCTTCATTCCCAGCTGGAGAGCTTTGAATGCTTCGCACAGCCAACTATGCTCTGACTATTCTATAGCTAGAAGAAGGACCATTGGCCAAAATGTCATCCTTAACCTTATTTTCTATTCCTAGTGTGTAGTTTAACAACCAACATTTTTACTTCCTGTTGCTTGATTTGCAGCCAGAATTCTGACGTGTTATCAGTTTTGTTGCCAGATAACCCATTTAGCCTTACTAAGGGGTAAACATAATGATCTTCATTAAACCTTCTAAATGAACCCACCTCCTGCTTCTTCAGGTGGAGGAAGGCATTGACAAGGAACATTGCTGAAGTGTCTTACAGCTATTTTCCCTTTGCAAGCAGAAGGAGGGAGAGATGACTGGCAGCTTTTAAAGAAGGAAAACAAGTTAGATAAACATGAAAGGGTTTGTGAGATTTCCTTTCTTAATAGCAAAGTTTTCCAGTAATAAATCACAATTCAGTCCATGCCATTAGTTTTTGGGGCATTATATTCCCTCATTAAAGTGCATAAACAATTATATTTATTGAAGGTAATGTACTGTGTAGTGCATTATAACGACACTCATTAACATATGTAATCATCATTTGAATGGGCTTTACTACAATGTAAACTGATAATGGCGTGATTACCCACTGGGTTATTAACTTTTCAGTCCTAAGATAATAAAAGGTGATACAAGAAACAAAAAGCACATGTGCATTGCCCTTCACATGTGATTTATGTGTTTCACTGCGGAGCTATGAACACAGGTACCCATCACTGGGGAGACAGCCTCTTTATTGCACATTGTATTTGACAGAATAATAAATGTAGGTGAACGGTTCTTGCGTGGGTATCTGGGGAAAAAAAGTCCTGCGAATAAGGCAGCCACTGCTCCAAACTGCAAGACCCAGCAAAGGAAATAATTTTGTCTGTCTCTCTGTCTCTCTCTCTCTCACTGGCACTCTGTGGCTTACAGATCTTCATATGCTCTGTCAGACTCGCACAGATTAAGGAAAAAAAATCCATCTTCTTTATGTTTCTCCTCCTCCCTCCTTTTCAGCCCACCACACGTTCCTCTTTGCCTGGGCTATAATTGCTGGTTATGACAAAATGAAGGGATGCGCTATGCTAAGGTACCTGTGTGCTAAGGTATTCATATTATGCTAAGTGTATGCTTGTATCAAACAGATGGTTTCAGGTATCGAAATGCATCTTAGCTGCAGTATCAGAGAATAGATTTATCAGTTTGCTACAGCTTCTCTTCTATAAAATGTCTATTTGGAGACATCAGAGGTATTATAAACACAGCTTATTTGTGTAATTTATCAGCCCTCTCTGGGGTTTGTCTCTGTGGAATCTCAGTGCCTTAATTTTAACGAATGAATCTGAGTTTGTTTTAGAAAGGGATGAGTTCAGAAATATTAAAATAAAAAAGACTCATGAGCAGCCATTCAAAAAAAGCACCAGTTACCAACAGACAGGGCCTCTCTGACATTAAGTGACATATATATGTGAAAGAAAGAATGATCCATAAGTCTGCAGTGCCTATAGTGAATTGAAATACATAGGATATGCTTGATGAGATGTTCTAGCAGTAATAAGACCCATTTTTCCACTCTACTTTGACTTGTGGACAAGACGCAGATATGTTAATAGACGATGAGTTTGCCCTGGCACAGCTCAAGTGCAGAAGTGTGCAGAGCCAGAAACTGGATTTTCCCAAGTGGCAGAGAAACAGTCTGATAGCTCCAAGCCAAACTCTTGACTGCTTGTAGCATAGTATGTGTGACAAGGACAAGAACAGGGGTGGTCAGAGCACATCTGGGTCCAGCTGCTTTGCACACCTTCAGGATCATGTGCAACACACAGCACAGCCTTCCAGGAGTGCTGGTCAATCTACACATGTAGGGGCAGCATAAAATCCCCATGCCCAGAAAATAAAACCAAACCACCCCACAACACTGAGTTTGGTGGCAGATATGACCAAGTAGAGGAATAGAAGGGAACACCACTGAAGAAGAGTTAATGCTGCCATTAAGTCATATTCTTGTTAGTACAATCATCTCTTCCTTTAGAAATTGTTTGAAAAGAAATTGTTTGGAACTTCTATTAGCTTGGCATTCCTTTAAGGAGTCCTCTGTCAGTCCCTGGCCCTTGAAGAGGCTAAATATCTGCACTTTCAGCTCTCCATGGAGTTCTAGAAAGCTCTGGGATGGTTTATGGTTTTCCATTAGCCAAGGGTCTAATAGAGTCCTGAGATCCGTTAAGTGGGAAATTCTTCTCATGGAAAGCAATATACCGTAATTCTTTGCTAAAATCTGAGCCCACTCAAGAAATTTGAGCTTGTGGTAAAGACCAGGGTGCAGGGTGCAGTAAGTTTGTGCAGGAAATTACTTCATAATGTTTGTTATTGGACTATTTATCCATGACTTTTTAGACAACAGTTGTGATGGACTTGATTTGCTCTCGAACCAAATGGGCAGATGCTCATTAGGTGATTGACCCTGTGGACTGGAACTTTAAATCATGTCCTTGGCCTGCAAACACCTTGTTAGTGATTTGCAAACTGCTGAGGGGCTAAGGAGAATGAGAACACCCTTCTCTGCTCCACTGACAGCATTTTTCCAGGTTGGCTGTACTCATTTAGGGAGTCAGCGAGGGCTGTGAACCTTGCACTGCTCTGACCTTCCCCCGCTCAGGCAGACTTTCTGACACAGTAGTGCCACAAACAGCAGAAGTGAATCAAGCCTATTGTTCTTTCCAGCCCATGATAAGTTGATGTACTCTTATGGCTGAACTGGTCCTACAGCATATGAAAACCCGCAGTGAAAAACGCCAAATGAGAGAAATATGGCATGTGAGAATATTCTGTACTACCTGAAGGCTCAAAGAACCAGTGGCTGCTTTTGCTGTTCTCGGTTCCAACTGATAACATCAATGCTTATTCCCACAATCTTTTGTTTCTCCTTTCCATCTGTTCTAATTTATGTTTTAGCAAGGAGAAGATTAAAGATAGAAATCATTATGGTTGGTAACATTTACAACAACTTGGAGGTTTAAAGGTCTCCGTATTTTCTTCAAAGCATCATCCAGTATCATGGGTTTTCAGGTACTGTTCAGCAACTATTGCATGAAAAGAAAAAAACAACGTGGAGAACTTTTAGAGAGGAAAATATGGAGAATTAGCATATGCCATGCAGAGGCTTGTCTGCTGTTAATCTTCAGCATCTCTCTGGCAGCACTGGAAAGTCAACAGATTTCAAAGCTCTGACCCTCCCCAGGGCGGTGTGCTCAGCTCCCTTTGGAGAGGAGGAAATACCTGGCATTGCTCTGGAGTAATTCCTGCTGCTTCATATTCACAGCAGTGCCAATGGCTTTGTGGACAGGGGGAGCAAATCCCCCTGCAGCTACTGCAGAAGTTGTGTTAGTGAAGAAGAGTTCAGAACGGATGAAGGGAATCAAAACTGGGCAAAAGTCTAACTCCTGTGGTGGCAGTACTTGTGGCATGACACACACGTAGCCCACATTTCAGAGCAGTGCAAATATGGGATTTACTTGGCTTACTAAAGCAAAGTGTGGGCAAGAATTTACTGAGGAGGAGGAGGTGCAAAACCTGCCTCAGACTGGCATCTGGTTTTTCCCTTCAGAGTTTTACAGTCCTTTGGCTCAAGGAACAGCCATCAAGCAACTTGAGGATTGTGGCTAATTCAGGGAAGACTTGAAAATGAAAACAGGGAGGACATCATGATAGTTTTCACTCTAAAGAGATATTTTCTTTCCCCTCGTGCCATTGTTCCTCTTGTTTTCGGAGTCTCAACACAAATCTAAGAGCTCTGCATGAAAGGTACAGTAGTCTGGGTATAATTACCACAGCTGCCACAGATGGCTCATTTTAACAAGAGACCCTAGGTAAACTTAGTTGTTTAGCCTGCAGCATAAACAAAAAATATTCTACTTAAACAAGGGGATCTGGGTCTGCAGGGGTGAAGCTCAAATCTGCCTTGCTAAGTTCTGTCATTAAAGAAGTGCAAAAGATATTGATGGGACATAGGTCAGTTCAAATCTCAGTTTTAATATGTATCCGGGTAGTCTCTGAAGAGAAGGAGGTCTGGGTGTTGGGACTGACTTTGCCCTTCAGCTGGCGTCCCCTGAGCACTGCCTGTGAAGTGCAAAGCATCCTCCATTCCCAGGAAGGGAAATTTAAAAACTTGTGAAATTTCCCAGTGGCATTTACTTAGTCCTTCTAACAAATCTTGTTTCAGGAGAAATACTCCAAGATCACATTCTACTGTACTACTACTAGTTGCACACTGTCAGGATCTAGGTTAGTATATTCTGTGGATGAAGAATTAGAAAGACTTCTCCTGCCTGGCAAACAAGCAGTACTTCAGATCAGGTCAAAGAAGATGGAGGTACAGGAGAGGATATTAACACATATAACTGCTTTTCTTGCAGGGGAATATAAGAAAGCAGAAAGTAATCTTATCTTTCTGTACCTATTCACATCTGTGAACTGGAGATTCAAATCAATACATATATTCTTTCTGAATGCTTACAAATTGGTATCTGCAGGATACCTTTATTCCTTCTAGTCCTGTATCTCCACCTGTATCAGCAAACTCTCTTCACAGTGGTCCTGCCAGCAGCAGCTCATTAGCACAAAGCTACTAATTTTCCTTTCTGAGACCCCTCTGCTTCTTCCTCTGCCCAATCACAACGTCATTAACCTTCCAGTCATTTAGACCCATGTTGCAATGGACAATTATATTTTCTCCTTCAGAAACTGTTGCCTGTGTCCACATGGCACTTCTCACTTAGCTAAGCCCATTCTGCTGACCATCACAACCTCTCCTCCTCTGCCCTTCACTGCTGCAGCCACTCTCAGGTCAGTCCTTCCCAGTACTGCTGCCACAACTGTCTGCTCCAGCTCCATGCTTCAATCACTTCATCTGCTGCTTTCATTTCCTTATGGACTATTAAAATACATTTCCTCAATGATCTACAAAAGTAGAAATGGACATTTCTGGTCTTAACAGCAAGGTCCATCACCTCTCCCACACCTCTCACTTTTCCCACAGGACTGCAAATCCCAACCTGGCAGCCTCCATCCCCCTACCTTTTCATTTCCACACAGCTCCCCATGGAGATAGATAGCCCGATGCCATGCCCTCTTCTAGACCCTGCTTTGTGACACATGTCCATTATAACACCAGTGCTAAACACCTTAACACCTCTATAGGAAATCTACAGGCCAATGGATTTGTCGTTTTCAAAAAACAAAACCAAACAAAGAGAGAGAGATGGCAGCCTGCAAAGATTTTATTGTGCAGGAGACAAGAAGTGGGAGGTTTATGTTATAGCAAGAAACGCCAAGGTTCATATTAATGTTGAGGGAAAAGTACAGGCTAAGAAGGAACTGCCTCAGAAAGCTGTAAAATCTCCATCAGTGGGGATCATTAAGAGCAAGTTATAGAAATGTCTATTAGTGATTAAATGGTTAGAAATGAACTTGCCTTAGGACAGAAGCTTGGATGAGGTAACACCACAGATCCCATTGCATCCAATCCCATGACTTTCTCATGTCTTTCAAATCTATGCAGTCATGTGCATTTATCTCTCTTTTTATTTCTACTCTTCCTTTAGTGTGTTTTTTACCATTTTTAGTTCCCTGGTTCTCTTTCAATAACCTTACTACTTATTTCACCCAGCCCAAGAGGGGCCTTGGTCCCTCTTGGGACTTCTGGGCATTACTGTAACAGAACCACAAAGATGTAATAACATTAAACCTTTGATTCATTCCCTACCCTAAGCTGTTGTGCTAGTGCTGCTGTGTGCCAATGAAGCAGCTGCATTTCTTTTTTCCTTAGTGAAGGGATTCCTGCATATACAAATTTTGGAAAGCATTTGGGCAGTCCTTTGGGAAGAACAGCACTTAATAAATGTAAATTATTAATATTATTTCACCAACAGGAGTTGCAGAATCTTCAACTGGTCTCTCTGTTTTAAGAAAATATCCAAGTGGGAAATTAGTGGGATGTGGTCACACTGGGCCATGTGAAAATTAAATTCTAGCAAAACGAACTGAAATGAGATTGATCATTATATGCTAAGGCACCACAGCCCTGCCATACTGTAGCTGTCAGCAGTAAGACAGGAGAACTCTCTCTGACTTCAGCTACTCCTGTAAACAGTAAAGGCAACAAAAAGCTCATTCAGCCTGATTCACTGGAGACCTCTTGAGAAATCAGAAAGGCAGTCTGCTACAATCTGAGTCAT
The DNA here is from genome assembly GCA_039877255.1 of Loriculus beryllinus. NCBI lineage: Eukaryota > Metazoa > Chordata > Aves > Psittaciformes > Psittacidae > Loriculus > Loriculus beryllinus. The sequence continues at coordinate 43,659 of JBCJKH010053485.1, forward strand.
TTCTTTGCGTCTTTCTTTATACAACTGTTTTCTGAACCCCGCATGACTGACCCTGATGTGACATCAAAGGCTGAAGTCTGGTCTTCTCCTTATGCAGAAATGAACTGCAAGAACAGTTTATTTTTAGGAGTCCCTCCTTCTCTGGTGGTTTTAGATGTTCTAAGGGAGCTTCACAGACCTGGGCTCTCTTGTGTGCGGTACCTCTGAAAGAAGCTTGTCCCTGGTGTAGCTCTTGGAAGAAGCCCTGAGCATGGCTTCCAGGGCTTTGGGTCTCAATCTGGGAACGGTGAGCAAGTGAGAAGATCATAGCACAAGGCTAGCCACCACGTTCTGCGCTGCTGGGGCTGTTTAGGGTGGGGAACCGAGCATGGGGTGAGTGTCAGACCTGGTTGTGCTCCCAGAGCAATAGAAATGCCATAGACTGGTACGGGAGGTGGGGAATGGGGTTTGCTCAGGAGGGCTGCACCATGTCAGCTGTCAGACTGAAGCCCCTCTGCAACACCTAGGTAGAAAGCATGCAAAAATACACTCAGCTTTTTTTAACAGACACTGCTGTGGGGTGGGAGAGAGGAGCGTATGAATCGCCCTGTGGACGATGGGAGGGGATGGCTACCCATGGACACAGAGCTTCATCACAGCACTGAGAGCTGCCCCGTGTGCAGCTGCACTGGGCATTTTCGCACAGCACCCAGGAAACACAGCTCCACATATCTTGCATTGGCTGCTCTGGGATCGTACAGAAATCCAGCAAGAAGGCTCTAAGAGAAGCAGAAAGGAGGAATGGGTTAAGCTGCTGTGCCAACAGGCTTCTTATCTGAGAAGGCTTTTCCTTTTTCTTTCTCTTTCTGTTCCTGTCTTTTATTCACAAAGATCCACAATATAGACGTACATACATGTATATGGAAATGTTAGACTTGGATATGAAAATACAGGCTGCAGGAGCCTGTGGACAATGCTCCCTTTTTAGTTGTTATAAAAATGAAAATAATTGTGAAAGCAGAGAGAAATCTGCAGCTGCTCCAGGCTATTCATACCATAAGAGATCCCATCAGGCCTTCTTTATTGTTGCAGTTTTGGCAAATTATTTTCTTATCACACACAACCTATTCACTTCTGTTCCTGGATAAGCACTTAGGCTCATAAAGCAGTGGGTCAGCAACAGTTTAGCATAGAGCACATGGAACTGCTGACCTTGGGGACCACTGGTGCCTGCCCCTCCAAAAAGCAGCAACTGGAGTCAATAAAAAACTGGCCAGGCCAGTCCATTAGTGAGCCCAGTTCTGCCACTGCTCACATGGCTTACTCGGTGGCTGTGCAGCCTCCTCCTCCTCCTCCTCCTCCTCTTGCCATTGTGTCTCACCTTATGAAACACAATCACTGCTCTTTCCCTAGGAAAACAGAATGTATAGCTGGCTGACTCCCTGAAGAGGTACATTTTCCTATGGGAGGTGAAAGTACATGTCTGTGTGCATATACACCTATATCCACTGTGTGCATGATTGTGCCCAAGGAATGTGGGATATAGATTAGATCAGCAGCAGTGCTGCACTGTCTCCAGGCCAGGCAATGAGTTTATTGTGCCCAGCACACATGTGCACTGGACAAATGCTCTGGCATCTTCAGCGTGGGCAGAGAGCATGCTGCTCCTATTATACTAGCCCATTAGGGAAGCAATTTGAAGAAAAATATTTAGCAATTTGGAAGGAAGCAAGGTTCCAGAATGGCTTGTTTCTGTGTGACAGCCTGCCATGTACAGATGAAAGGGAAGGCTTATAACAAATTTTCATTACCCTCAAATAAAAAAAAAAGCAACAGCAGGCAGAGCAAGTGCTTTCAGGCTGAGAGGTGTGGCCAGAAATCCCCCCAGGAGACCACAAAGGAGCCTCAGCAAAATAAATCAATCAATCTATCAATCACTTACACTTGCATAGCGCCCTTTATGAAAATGGCAATCAGTGCCTGACAGCCTGTCAGACTTTGGCCTTCAAGTCTTTTCCTCAAAACTAGTCATTTAGTTCACCAAAATACAAGCTACAGCTCCCTGCTCTTGCTCAGCATCCTCACTCACCTTCCCTAAGCCACTGTGACTTCTACATAGAAAAGGTTCTTTGCTAAGAGCAGCTATGACCAGGGTAGGTGACTGCGCAGCAGAAGAGGGTCTGTAAACAACACAGGCGGTTCAGATTTGCTTTGTTCCCATTCTCTGCTGCAAATCCAGATCCAGTATTTAGCGTCTGAACTTGACCTGTGCCATCAGAAGCAAAGTGAGTTGTTCTGATGCACACAGTGTCTTGCATCGCTCGCCTTTGCTCAGGAATTACTCTCCAAAGCAGAGTTCAAGGAGCAAATAAAATGCCCCTGTGGGAAGAGCTGTACACTAACTCACCACTGCTCTTCACAGTCTTATGGAAATCTGCCTGTTGTGTGTACAAATGAAGGTAGCCCTCTAGATACAACTTTTAGGTATGTCAGTCATTTAGCTCTCTCACACCAAAGTGTGGTACTAAACATCCATCTGCCAGTCAACAGCTCCCCCACATACAGCAAGAGCTAACTGAGGTGTCTTGGCTAAATCCCCACACAACTAAAACTCTCCAAGTGAAGACACTTGGCTTTAGACGAAGCACATGAATTTTAGGCTGAAGCATCCTTAAGCTTTAGCTTCACTGATGAAATTGGGGTTTAGGTACAAACCTGGGTTTAGGAAGTCCCCAGGATGGGAACCTGTGTTTTTTTGTGCTGTATAGCCTTTCACAGATATTTCTTTTGTGAGTTCATCGTATTACATTTGAGACCTACACATACTTTTGGCCTCAAGATCCTGTGACTCATAGTTTCTTCCTTTCATTTATTTCATGCTTGCTGCCCAGTGTCTTCATTTGACAACCCCTTTTTCTTTCATTTTGAGAAATAACAAACAGGAACCTCCTTTCTTCTATTTGCCTTCCCTGTTCTTTTATAGACTTCTGCCTTATCCCTCCTTGATCATCTCTTTTTTGGGCTAGGAAGTCCAGATCTATTTAACCTTTCTTATGTTTGGGAGCTGCACCACAGCCTTGATCACCTTTTTTGCTCTTTCTTGTAAGTTTAATGGTTTGACCATATATCTTTGGAGAAGAAGAGCATTTGCATTCACATGATGATGTTTACTGTTTGTTCTCTATTCATTTCCTAGTAATGCCTGAATCTTTATTTATTTTCTTCATATTTTTAGCCACAGTTAAACATTTTGAGCTAGCATTTTCAAAAAGCCAACCACACTGACTCTAAGACTTCTGCTTGAAGCACCAAAGGCTAACTTTTATGCCAACATCTTGCATTCCTAGCAACTATCCCTTCCTTCCCAAACCCTCAGCCAGACTGAGGACCACTGAGGTCACAGAGCTGGAGAATTTGTGTTTGAGGAGGGTGTGAAAAAGAGGCATCCATCCAGTATCCTTCCCTGCTGTACACTATTTACACCACACAAAATCCCCTGTCCTTTGCTGTAAGCCATTCACCACCTGTAAGGTGAACCAACATGGTAGCTTGAATTCTCATTTAGATATAAGTGGCAGACAGCCCTCATTAAGTGTTCAATATTTACTCTACTTGATTATATGCAACTGTTTTGTTGTCCTATGAAGAGAGACCTGTTATGCTCGTTCTCACTCCTGAGAGTGTGATGTCCTGCCGTCTCCCTTGGGCATTGCCTGGGATGCTGACATAGGCAAAGTGCTGAAACGCTCTATGAGTTTAGCCATAAACCTGGGGAAGGGAGAGAGGACTGGCTCTTCATTTGTAAGATTAGAACTTACCAGTGCCTTCAGTGATACTTCCAAAATGTCCTTACAAGAAACCCACAGGCAGCCATGAACATGAGCCAGAGCTTTCTGATTTTTGTCCAGTTCTACACATTTGCTCAGTGTTTTATACCATTTGGTTTCCACTGCTGCACAGAAATGCTTCCACGTTTCTAGCCCCTTTCTCAAAAAGGAATGCTAGTAAGGCTCACAGGTCAGGATAATGCATAATGCGAATGGCTTGAGGCAGAATTAGGAACCTTATGATAAGCTTTTGTGTTTAACATCCCCATTCACTTTCCCTCTCAGGAGATTTTGGGAACCTCCATTAATGACTGAAAATTCCATTTAGATAGAATTTTTAAAAATCTTTTTTTTTAAGTGAAGAGACGGAAGTCATTACTTCCTAATAGCTATCAATTAAACCTGAAGCTTTTTTCTCTCCCAATTACATTCTGTTTTCTGATTATGTGGATTCCTGTTTCTTTGCTAGCTTTTTTTTGGCCAGTGGGTTTTGGCTTCCTTTTAGGAACTCACAGAAACTGAAATTATGCAAACATTTAAACAAGATGGGAAGTTAAAGCCATTAATTGTGAGTTTTCTTGATATTTCTTACTTTCATTCTTTTTTCTAAGGGAGATACTCCTTTGCCAAGTATTACTGGGATAATTATTATCAAAGCAGGGAGATAAAAGACTGGACCTCTGTATTTAAGTACCATGTAAAGAACCATTTTTCTGTGTATCTGTGTGGAATTGTGGACATAGGGGTACAATACACTGGTAGGTAGGTAGGAGGTTAGGTAGACAGACAGATATTAATGAAATCTTCTACTTTAGGTAGTGGAAACTTGAACAGAGCTTGGAGCCAAGACAGTAAAGAACAGAAAATGAAATTAGAGACACAGAAAGAAGAAAAAAACACAAAATAACTTCAGAACAAGTGATGCAATTTTTTTTTTTTTTTTGTCCTTTATTTCCAACTGCATTTGAAATTGCATAGTTGCTAGAATTTAATCACCCATGCTCTCAAAATAACTGCAGGTATTTAAAGCTGTGCATCTCCTCTTTACAGAGGAAGCTGACCCCTGTTTTTTTCAGCTATTAAATAAGCTAGCTTTAAAATATGTAGATTGCACTATAAAGTAGCTCTGTCTGATTTCAAGCCTTTCTTAATGTAGACATCCACTGTATTCAGCTCTAAATCACTTATATCTAAACCTGCACCATATTTTGCACTGTAGATTCCCTCTCCTTGTTGTGGGTATAGACACTATTAGAACATGAACGTTTGTATGTATCTATGTGTATAAAGCCAACACTTTATCCTAACTTGAAGGACCACATTTTCAAAGCTTTACCTATACTACACCTTCTGTACTTGCGAAAACATCTAAGCATACATACAAAAAATGCTGGCCATGCTAAGGACTGAGCCAATGACTGCTGTGCTTGCTATGTATGTAACATGCTGCTGGATGAGGAGGAGGAAAAAAATAGGGAAAACAGCCTTCCCAAGTCTTGGAAAAGTAGTCCAGTTGCATTACAAAGAATGTTTCCTCCTGGTCTGGGAACTTTACCTATGTTTGCTGAAGAAAATGATGCAGGAGCCTGGAAAAGGCTTGTTACTCTCTTTGCTTTGCTACATGCAACTGTTGCATGGGTTCCATCAAACACATGCACTTTTCTCAACACGTGTGTGTGTGTTCATATATATATATATATGTGTACGTATTTACACAGGTAAAAATATGTAACCATGGAAGAAATTGTGTAAAAATGTAAAAATACTTCACCATGTGTCAGCATTTAAAGGATGGCTACAAAGAAGATGGAGATTTTTTATGAGCAGTCACACGGAAAAGATGAGGGGTAATGGGTGCAAGCTACTCCTGGGGAGATTCTGACTGGACACAAGAGGGAAACTTTTCACAATGAGAACAGTACCCATTGGAATAATCTCTCCAGGGAAGTGGTGATTCCCCGTGCTGGACATCTGTAAGACTCTGCTGGACAGGGTGCTAGAGCATCTTGTCTAGGTTATGCTTTGCCTAGAAACATTGGAGCACATGATCCTTGAGGTCCCTTCCAATCTGGTATTCTATGATCCTACTATAAACGCAAATACTTTTATGTGTGCACACATGCACATATGCATTCTTATTTGTTGTCTGGACTCAAAGACCAATACAGATGCACTCTCGCGTATGAAGGTCACTTTTCATACTAAAAGATTAATTTTAGTATTGACCTTGTGTCTAAGAATCAGGACCTGGTCCAGAAAACATAAAGGTACTCCAGCCTCAAAATGCTTGCAGCCTGAATATTCCAGTGTACTTTCAATGAGCTAATTCCAGGTGCTTGTCCATGAAAGGAAAAGAATATATTATTAGTGTGATGCACAGATTGCTGGGAAATGCTGAGTTTTGAATACGTCTGGCTGCAGATAGCAGGAGAAAATTTTCTAAGGAAGGGAGAATGCTGCTGCCTATTTTTAACTTCTGTATTCTCTCAATGCTTTGTCTTCACATGAAAAAACTCATTTTACCATAAGACTTCAATAGTGTTGAAATTTCATTTCATTGAAGAGTGGAAAGCAGTGGACAAGAGAAAATAGTCTGATTTCTATTAGAGGGTTCATCTGATGCTTAATTTGTGGAGAGACTAGTGTCTTTCCATAGTAAGTTTAACACTTAAGGATCAGGAAAACGACCGAATTTTCTTCATTTTCTGATTTTGAATTTAATTTTAGAGTAGGTTGTTGGGGTTTTTTTCCTTAAGAATTATGCAGATGAGTAAAACAGAGAAATCACCATCTGACAGAAGAAAACGCAAAGTTGTTGCTGGAACCATTGGGGTTTTCTCCATTTTTCTTTAGAAAAGATTAAAACCCTACAAATTTTGTTACCATTTCAACTGCATTATCCATTCAAATGATGAACTGCACTTCCTATGTCTGTATTTACATCACATGTTGATATGCCACCTTCCTGCATGATTTTTAATTATTTTTTATTATATTTCCATCCATTTTCTCTGTAATTTTATGGTTTATGTTATACTTTAGCTTCAATGAACTGCCTATTAGCATGCCGCTCTATATGGAAGCTGATGCATCCTAAGATCTCCTCCGGGTCCCCCATATAGCTCTGTTTCAGTGGTGGTGTTTTGATTTTATTTTTTACAATGACTTTTGATTCATTCTGTACATCTAATTTTCCCCACATAACATCAGTATAAGAGAATATAGGAGGGGGGTGGTCTCCTCCGAACAGGGGGTCTCCCTCTTGGCTTTGATTTGCTTGGCAATCAGGGATTTTGTGTACAATCTCTCGCAGCAAAAGGTGAGAAATGCAGAAGCACTGGCTTTTAACAAAAATACAGGCAGCAGCGGGAAGTCTTCTCTGCCCAATTACAAGGTGATCCCAGTTCATTTTTATGGTTTGATTTTTTTTATCACATATGTTTCCAAACACAGTCCTGATATCCTGTGGGGATGCTTTTGTAAAGAGCCAGAGCTTCTGATTTAAGGAGCTTCAAAAATAGCTCTCTGCCTCTTCTGTCTGGAAAAGAGCAGTCATGTAACAACACATTTATTCTCTTTGAAAAATAGAAGGATGTCAAAAGAAAAGTTCACAGTGAAATTAAGCTGATTTGTTTTGTCGTCCTGTGATTTTGGCTTCAGATGTAGCAGGAAAAAACAGCAGTTTGTTTAATGGGCAAAAATAACTATCAAAATGAATTTTGCGCTTAGAAAATTCCTTTGCCAAATAGGCAGCATCATCAATTATACAAGACCCCTGGAAAAAAAAAAAAAAAAAAAAAAAAACAAGTATAAATAAAAAAGGCAAACTAGATATCCATGGATGGATTTTTTTTCCCTGTAGTCAGCATACAAGTCAGCCCTCATATTCAGAGGGTGAAAATCTCATTAATTTTGATATAAATGATCAGCAGTTCCCACAGATTCCCTCTCTGTTGTGACGGATACTAACTGGGAATCTTCTAATATTGCCCTTGCCTAGTGAGAACATTTCCCACTGATGCTGGTTGGGAGGAGCTGCCATTTGGGACCCAGTGAGAAGTCATCAAGGCATTCCTACATGTGACTTTTTTCAGGCAGGACCACCCAGAAAAGCACTGCCCAGGGTACAAGCAGAACTCACTCTGTAAATTTTGTACAGCTTCCTCCCACAGCATCATCTGAATAATTGCATTCAGTATATCTGCGTTAATGAATTCCCTCTCTATGAAACTCACACAGTAAATTACCCAGATGGTAAAAGAGAATGGCATGGCCATCTTCCTCCTCAGCGTGCTAAGTCAGCCCAACATGAATATAATGATGCTAACACAGGTGGGAGGTGGACACCCAGACTGTGCTGTGGCTCATCTTCAGCATTTCCACTCATGTGGCAAGTACGATTGTATATCCCCTGGAGACTTATTTCAGGCTCACAGGGTGCACTACGTAAAGCTTAATGATAGACAAGTTTCTCCTAATGATGTGGCTTGCACCAATTTGTGTTTCTCCAGCAACATTTCCCTTTTAAGCAGGTTGGACTCCTCTGTCCCTAGGTAGCATGCCATTCCCTCTCTCCCTCTCTCACACACACAACTTTTCAAACCACCCCATTAGAAACATAATACAAATCTAATCAAAAATAAAAATCAATTTGAAGGTCTTGCCTGTTGAAACCAAGATGTAGCCCAGAATGCACAGTGTCTGCTGTGTCCAGGTGCACAAGGGAAGCATCCTCTTGGGTCCTTTTGGGACCATCAGTACTCTAAAATGGGGTCAAATTAAGGAAACCAGTTCTGAAACTTGCTCCACACACACACTTCATCCATGATTTTGGAAAGTCATCAACCCTGTCGCCTTATGCCTAGCAGCAGCAGGGTCAGAATTCCTACTAGCTTTAGGGTTGAGCCTGCAATTTCTCTAGGCTTCACGCAGCTTGCCCGTGCAATGGAGATCATAACGCTGCAGGTAATGTTATCATTACGCTTGCTTCCAGGAAGCCTGTCTCCATCTGAAGCTCTCCAACAAAGGCCAATAGAAAAATGCCAAGTGTTAACAGTGATTTTTGATGGTGCTGAAGATTTTTTCAAAATGTAAAAATAAACCTAAAAGTCCACTCCCAAGAGCTCCCCGTTGTTCTTTCCCTCCAGCCTACTGATTTTTTTACATGGCATGTCCAAGAAAAGCACCATGAATATCTCCATAAATAATCAATGACTCACAATGTAAATAGTTCCAGGATATAGGAAAAAGCCATACAGAGCATAATCATTTACAGTGAAGAGTTAGTGAGTTTGTTAATAGTGTACTGAATTCTTAAATAGAAAGGAATTTAGCAGCCAAGCTTAATAGAAAATACCAATTCCTTGTAAGTGTTCTTTGTGAAAAAAAGCTAAAGCGCCTCTGAAATGTCACCTCAAAACATAGATGGTTATGCCAAGAGCCATTAAAAAGCAAGAGGCTGCGCAGCGGTAAGTGGATAGAGCAGTTGTACCAAATTTGGGGAAAAGAAAACAGCTTTCAGGGAAATAAGGAGGGATGAAAGTTATTCCAGTATCTCAACCAGAAATTGAATGGTGTGGTAGTGGGTGACATTCTTATACTTGCTGCAGTCCCCCCTGCAGTCACGAGGTGGTGTCTGAGGAGCTTGTGTAGGAAATGTTATGAGTTGCAGCTCTCAGGCATGTGGAAGACAGAAAGGCTCTGCTGCAAAGAAGTGCTGGAGCTGATGCACTGAAATCTGTCATTGTTTTGAAGCACACTTATTCAGACAGCAGAGTAAACAAATTCATTTATTCATATACGAAGGGAGGATGAGAGCTTCAGTGCTTCAGACTTTCTATTACTTAAAGAAACAGGAGGGAACAGGGAAAATACGGCTCTCCACAGTCAAGATTTGTAGTTCTTTTTGTTCTTCTTATTGTTATGATATTAAGTGTAATATATGGAAATACATAAGAACAGAAGAACCTCTTCTGCCACTCCATCTTACATTGTTCAGATTCCGTTAGGCATCTGTTGGCTCTGTGTGCCTACCCAAAAATTGGGAGAGGGGGAGAGAGAAACCTTCGTGAGGAAGGGAACATTTCTGCCTGTGTCCTGGATAACTGATCACACACCCTCTCCCTTGGATGCACAAGCAATGTCATCATGTTCCCCAACCATTATTGAGAATGCAAAGTAAAAGAGGACGCACTTTGTAACAGAGAAGTAGAATTAGGGCAAATAAGCACTGTCTTCCCAGGCATTATGCGTAGCACATCAAAGTAACTTCTAAATAATGTGAAAATATTCAGTTTGTCTTCATTTGTCATATGGTGGAATTCACCCATGTGATTTAATGAAGTAATAAACCTGCCTCTGCTGGGAAGGTGGTATCCTGCATGTGAGTCCTATCCTTTTTTTCTCTCCATTACCCGGTGCAAGGTTCCAATATGCAGTCACCTCCTCTGGGAAGTCAGCATAATCCAAACAGGCGAAGCAGTGGTCTTGGAAATGTGTAGTATATGTCACTGCCAGAACAGCAATATATGTCAGGAAAGCATGATATGTTATAAAAAGCCCTGTTTGATGTTTTTATGATTTTTAGAATTACAAACACTACATTGTGTCACTGCTCTTGTTGGAGAGGGGTGAGTAAGCTCTAAGTGAAAAGACCTCCATGAAACTACTCTGTACCTTCTATATATTTATACACTCCCTTGCTTAATGCGTGTCACATAGTAAAATACTTAGCCTTCACCTTTCTGATTTGGGTGTTACTCCATCCAGCACATGCTAAAATCCATGGAAAATTTCAGATTGTAGGATCAAGCTCACAAATGCTGGATTTTGTTAGCTGGTACAAAGTCTTTATACATCCCTTCAGCTAAACTTTCATAGATTTTGGGAACCAGAGTTCCTCTGCATCAGGGCAATGCACTGTAATGCCTAATACTAGTGTAGATTTCACCTATATCTTTATGCTTGTGATATAATTGTGTGTCTCCTGTTAATCCGTGTGTGGCTAAAGATGAAATATGAAGCCCCTCTTTCAGCTGCTGGAGTAACCAAGAATCTACTGACCCTTATAGGTTAGAATTACAATACATGAATAGTAACGCTTAGCACTGATACAGACCTTCTTATTTTCAAAGATCCTTAGAAACATTAGCTGGCCTTTCCAGGCTCCCTAGTGAACTAGGTCACTATCATTATTCCTGTTTTACGCAGGGAGAAAGTGGGACAGAGGACCATGGCACAGGCCTGCATTGCCCTTTCCCAGAGAAATACACAGGCATGGACAGATTCAGCAGAGCACGCGTGTGCATTTGTACTGCTTCTGTGTATCTGCCCTCACTCCTCGCATTCTCTACTACTGTGGTTACAGAGAAATAAAGCTTCCTCTCTGTACCTGAGCAGTGTGAAGAAATGATGGCATGAGCACAGAGCCAGCCAGAGCCTGGCCAATGTCTGTGTGAAAACCCTGGGGCTGAGAGAGCTAGTGCCACAAGTGATGGTGCGACGATAGTGGAAGCAGGCATGGACATTCTAGCTTCCCTGTGGACAGCTCGTGTAGCAGCAACGAGAATCTTACAAGGGCACAAATGCTAGCAAAGGACTTGCTGCCTGGGTTATGGCCATTGGCTTTGTTTCTTCTTGCCCACTAGTGCAGTGCTTGCAGCTCCATGCTGCTGTGCTGATGTGCCCTGCTGCTGAGCTGGAGCAAAGCTCAGATATTCACTGATCAGCTTGTTTACCCTCAGCTGCAAAAAGGAAACTCACCCCAAACCCCATCCATTTCTCTGCACAGTGCTAGGGCTTAGCACAGCTAAGTTTAAATGATCCAGCCATTGCCACTTACATAGACCATGGCAAGTGTTCCTAAATCCCCATGGATCTTCCTGGTGGGAGGTTTCCCGTCTTCAGCTTTTTGCCATTTTCTGGAGGCGCTCTTCAAATTTTGTTCCACTGCTTTAATTCTCCTTACCCATATCTCTCCCTGCACATAGGTACCCACAAACCATGTCCTCATCTTATGTAACATAGCTGTAGAAGTGGTAATGTGGTCTTGCCTCTTCATTATCTATCTGTAGCATATCTGTACCTGAATGCTTGGCACACATTTTATGTATCTGCACCAAACAACCCACTGCAAACAAGCATGAGTGGAACAAAGAAACCACACCATTATCCTGCAGTAGTCTACCCCTGTCTCAAATCATTGGTGTCACGGAACCAGGGTGAAGCTCCAAAGCAATCCATATCCCATTCTCTGACATAGTGCTCTGTGGTACGTGCTGGGGGATTTTTCCTGCTGCTGTTGTAAGACAGTGACTGGGAGGTGATGCTATTTTTCTCTGAGGTCTTTCCTGGAAGTGGTTTCACTCCAGCTCACCCATGCAGCATTAAGCAGTAGTTAAGGAGATGTTGCACATCCAAAGTGAGAGAAAGAAAAAGCCAGATTTCAGCATATTAAAAGTTATTTTCTGCAAGGCTGTGAAGAGCTCACTTCAGAGCTTAGTAACTGAGGTCCCAGGGAGCTCTTACCTGCAAGAGCACTCTCTGAGCTAACAAGCTGTGGGATGAAATGCTGTTGTTATCGTAAGGAAGTTGCATGCTACTATTCAGAAGATGCTGGCCACTACAAAGGTTCTCAGGGTTCCCAGGCTGTGCTGAAGCTACTGAGGACTCCATATGTCTGTTCTCTGCCCTCTTGTGTCGTGATTCATGAACAATCTATGTTGTAATGAGTATCTTGCTGTGATGCTTCAAAGGCTTTATAGATCATCATGGATCCATCATGTATGGTGCCTTATTAATGGTATAGGAAGACTGGTGATATTGACACCTGTAAGAGCTCTGGGCTGTTTTGCTTCAGTGACTGCTAGGGATTCACTGACTTACATCTAAGGGAACTGGGGGTGTTTACGCTGGAGAAGAGAAGGCTCAAGGGGAGACCTTATCGCTCTCTACAGCTACCTGAAAGGAGGTTGTAGTGAGGTGGGGGTCAGTCTCTTCTATCAAGTAACAAGCAATAGGACAAAAAGAAACAGCCTCAAGTTGTGCCAGGGGAAGTTTACATTGTATATTAGGGAAAATTTCTTCACAGAGAGGGTGATCAGGCACTGGAACAGGCTGCTCAGGGCAGTGGTGAAATCACCATCCCTGGAAGTGTTAACAAACTGTGTAAATGAGGCCCTCAGTGACATGGTTTAGTGATGGTCTTGGCAGTCCTGGGGTAATGGTTGGAACTGATGATCTTAAAGGTCTTTCCCAACCTAGTTGATTCTATGATTCCATGTTGTTTCTGAAGACAGCATGTGTTTTTGCATAAGTCTTGATCCATGATTACTGTACATCTGTAATTCGGGTGAATGTGCAGCATTTTATCAAGATTCATACGTCCATTTTATTATAATTTTTGTGGAGATTTTTACTCTACTGCGCAGTTGGATTTTATTACCTTCAGTGTGTGTATTTTATGGCAGTGATGCCAAGCATTTCAATGAATTGTGCAAGACTCAGATCCATGAATGCAAAGACATCTTCAATGATATTTTTCATAAATAACAATAAATATATTAAATTGAACATTGTAGGCGATCATTGTCTTTCACTGAGTGAGTGCACATACTACTCTGCAAAATTAATACTTATTAAATCCCCCTGCAATTAGACAGTTGTGCACAGGCAGTCTTTTTTTCCAGGGCTTAGGTGCTGCTGCAGTATGGCTGTTCATCTGTCCATCATCAATGTCTGACATCATGGTCATTTTCTCAGGCTTGTTGCCTCTTTTCATCAGTTTGGTGTTATGGGGGAGGGAAATTGAAGGATTCTAAAAAATACTGAAAGAATAGAATGAGAGAACATAATACTTTTCAGATTATTTTCTTCAAGCAATATGATGATGCTTTCATCCTTGTTCTGGAGTTTCATTCCCACAGGTCCACCACCCTTGTATGAGCTTGGGGCAGCTTTAACTGCTCTGGGTTTCTATGTTGCTGCCTTCCCCAGCAGTATGTTTCCACTGTTTTCTCCCTGTGCCAGCATCAGCCCTCATGGTGGCACATAGTGCATCCATGGAGGAAGGCCATGGACCTGGCTGAAACCCAGTCACAGATTTCTGGTGGCATTAGAGAGAGGTAAGATATTTCCATAGCCTGTTCATGTGGGATTTCCAAGCTTGCAGGGCTGGACCTTGCTCACAGTTAAGGGCACACTTGCTCACTGCTGGGGCAGTCTAGTGAGAGGATGAGTAAGTGCCTATGAAATGTGGTTGCTGCTGCTTGCCAAAACATGCATCACGGAGACCTGGTAGAAGTGTAGAAACCATACCCACAAAGCTGCTCTCATGGGGGGATCTTTGGGCCAAAGTAGAGAACCGTCTTTGTCTGAAACTCCCTTCTGCAGTGCAATGATCTGCAAAGCAGAGCTCTGCAATGGGATCCTGGGACAGGGTGGGATCATTTTTTGGTTTCAAACCAGGTCCTTATGGAGTGTGAGCCAGGTGATTTACCTTGCGGCTGGCTCCCAGTGAGGAGTGTTAATGGCACAACATGCCAGATACACAATTACAGGGTCTTTTCTGTTTCTGGCCCACCAATAAAAGTGTCACCAGTTTGAAACCATCTCCTCATTAAGCCGTTTGGCACTTCTGTCTTGGGTGGAGGTGGACCTTGGCCACCTGGCAGGAAAGGCAGCTGTACGCAGCACAGGAGGGACAACACAGGAGTACTGAGTGGGATGCACAACCACACAGCACATCAGGGCATGCTGGGCTTTTTAGAGAGGAAAACCAGGACACAGAAATTTGGAAGCTCCTTAGGATGAATACCGTTTTGACCAACGTATCATCAAAGGTCTCAAAAGGTGAAAGATGTTTAACCAATATAATATTCCTATGGTGCTACCCATGTTATCTTACTGCTCAGTTGCCTGTATGGGTCTATTGTAATTGCACCATATAATGCTTAGTGTGCTCCCCTCTGTGGCCTCTGGCTCCAACTAGCGTTTGATGTAGGACTTTCAACTTCACCTGGCTCATCTAACTGAGATTTGGTATTTCAGGGAACCTATAAAGGACAGTGAGTGACTTTCTTGTTTAAAAAATAAACACATGAATTAAAAAAATAAACCAACCCCGTGTTGCCTGCAAAACCTGCCAGCCTCACTGGAAATCCTACTGTCGTTGGTTTTGCGATGCAGCCAGTTCCCCTGCTGCTGACGTGGGTCCCAGTTCTATCTCATTTTTCCAACCTCCCTCTGATGGGAAGCCACTTGCAGATAGAATCTCAGGTGCGTCTACAGCCTATAGACACACTGCTCTCCCTAGAAAGCAACAGTCCTGAGCAAAGGACCTTACTGAAGCAGAGGGCAAGACAGCTCCGCAAGCTCTACAAAGCCACAAGTAATTCCTGGGAGCCAGAAAAACAGAGAGCAACTAGTTGTGCACTAATACTCAACAGTGAGGTGAAAGTAGGCGTAATTGACCATGAAGAAGGATGTACAGGTCAATTAACCAGCTGGCCAGGGAGGCTGGCAATGCAGGGTAATGGGGGATAGAATCATAGAATCATAGAATAGTTAGGGCTGGAAAGGACCTTAAGATCATCCAGTTCCAACCCCCCTGCCATAA
>JBCJKH010053486.1:9754-27590 GCA_039877255.1 Loriculus beryllinus
ACAAGCGTGTCAAGGTCCCTCTGGATGGCATTCCTTCCCTCCAGCGTATCCACCCAACCACACAGCTTGGTGTCATCCGCAAACTTGCTGAGGGAGCACTCAATCCCACTGTCCATGTCACCGACAAAGATATTGAACAAGACCGGTCCCAACACCGATCCCTGAGGCAACTATGAGTTATGTAAAGACTGCAAAGTCTACAGAAATTGAATAATTCTAAGTATATGGGGGAATTAAATCTCTCAAAAAACAGACCAAATTTTATTACAGAGACAGAACATTCTTTCCTGAAACAGCAGTGTATTCTCTCATATGAGTCAAACACAATATTAAGATGGGAAGAACACCCTGACTCTGCTCTGCAGTTTTTGGAACTTCTTGCCCCACTGATGAAAACAATTGATAAACTGGCACACGTACTGTGTTAAGTACAGAGGTGTTTGCTGCTGGCACTGGTCCATAACTGGTAGAAGCTCTCATAGGCTTAGATCATCTAATTTTGCTCAGTCTTTGAAGAAAACCTGTGTGCACCAGCTCCCAGAGGCAAGGTGGAACTCTCCTGAACAACCTTCACTGTTCACCAGCATCAACATTATGCAACTCAGATTTTGGCTTTGAAGGCCAGAGAAGTGATGTCTGTAAGCAGATAGTAAAGTATAGATACTGCTAGACAGAATATATATTAGCATTATTCCAGTTAAATTTCTCTAGATTATGACAGATTAACAGCTGCAGTCTACTGTTTATTTGGTTGAAAGAAAAAGAGAGGTGATGGGCATCATAAAAAATGCAAATGATAAACAAGATGATTGAATTATGCATGATACATAGCAATAAAACTTGCTGCCATCCAGCAGCAAAAATGTGTGTTGTTAAAAAAAAAATTCACTGTATGAAAATGAATTCACATTAAGCCTCACTAAGACAGAAATACATAAAACAAGCATAAAAGGAAGCATGAATTTATGTATGTCACAGTTTGAAGACCCCCAAGCAAATAGGGAAGAACACACAATGGAGTGTCCATTTCAGTCATGTTGTGAAGGCAAAAAAAAGAAGGCAGGCAGAGGAATTAGAACACACAAGACCTAATTTTCACATATTGAAGAACACAGTAAGTACTGATTTTGTCCTCTATAATGCTTTCAAAACATGCAAATATTTTCACAGCAATCCCCGGTTTTCTGTATTTTCCTTTCCATATTTTCCTTTCACAGGTCTTTATTTCACAGTACATCTGATCTAAACCTCTCTCTACTCTTTGTGGACGCTCCCCAATCAACGTACCAGAGAAAGAAAAAAAAATGACAACTTTAACATCTTTACAAGAAATTTTTGGCTGACTGTAAATTCAAAAAACTCCCCAAATGCCAACTGAAACTCCTTCTGATCCGTCACAAGTGCACAAGGGTGCAATCTGAATATTGGGTGTTCCAGGCTGAGGTGGCATGTGGATCACCAAAGGGTCACCCTCACTACTGGAACAGCTCTCAGTCTGCCACAGTTCAGAGACCCAAGGAGAAGGCTAGATGCAGAAGCTGTGGGATTCAAGTGCAAACACCCTTCTATAAACCTAGCAACATAATTTATTTTCATTTAAAAGCATTTCAAGGAAGAACACCAAATATGCATGTGAAGTAAGTGACTTTGGGACCAAAACTGGTGCTGCTGCCAACTGAAAAGGCTAATGCTAATATTATCATCAGTTGTGTCCCACTTTAATCACTGAGGGTGCTCCCACAAGCTCTCAATGGGATGTTTATTTAACACCAGTTTAACAGAATCTTGCCTCTCCATGGGCTCTTGTGTGCAATTTTAGTTCTCACATTACACCTTCTACACAATGCAAAACAGACATGACCAACAAGTTCGAAAACCATGTAATGGAGTAGGCATGAACAGGTGGAGGAAACTGATAGTTTTGCTGTAAGAGAAACTGAGCATCACCTGGAAAATACTTCCTTTTCCCTTTCATTTCTAATTACCTTTGTTATTTTGTTTCCTTTCCATCTCTCCCCCATGCTTTGTCAACAGTGACCCTTCAACTCTTCCTCTGTCTTTTCCGTACACACTTCTCCCCTGATCATAGAATCTACTTTGAACCCCTCACCTCTTTAATTCATCAAAATCAGCAGTGGAATGCCAGGAGGTAAAGTATCTTATTAAAATACCTACTAAAGGTGGAAAGTGGCTCTACAAAAATTCAGATATACTGAAAATTTTGAAAAGCTAATACTGAATTTAGGTGCTTTGGTATTTAAGTGTCAGATAAGCAAATTTTCAGAAAGAAATCAATGGGATCTATAAAGTGCTGACTTCCAATAAAAGATCAAGTCCTGCCTGTCACAGACAAGGCAACTGAAAATTTAACTCCTCTTCCTATTATTGAGCTTCTGAAAACACAAGGTCTCTAAATGAAGATAAATGACAAATCAGTTTATAAAATAAATAGCCTATAGTATTTAATGCATATAGGATTTAATATGCATTGTCTGTTTTCCTTTAATTTTTGACGTAAGATTTATCTCTAGAGCAATAACTTAACCAAAAACTGCATTAAGCTTTCTTCATGTGAACCTATTTTCTTTTACATTTTCAAAATAATTTTCCGTCCCAGACCAGGTATCTTAGAAATTTGTCAGAATTTGACTGCTCTCATCCAGCTCTCACACAGCCTTTACTAATAAGACTAATCTGGATATTCCAGATACATGTATGTGTTCTTTATGCTAATACAGCTTCAAAACATGTGAATGAGAGAAAAAATGAAGGGATCAAGTATAACAGAATACGTAATCTTCTGCTGCCATACACTGCAATGCTGTTTTACTCTTCAACACTTGGGTATCTATATTCAGGTGTATGCTACAAAATTTTGCCTAGAAAGGAATTTTGAAGACAAAAATCACGAATTAGAGAAATTCCAAAATGGTCACATAGACTTTCTTTCACTGTAAAGATTACAGGCAGGTCTGTACCAAGAATACCTACTTCCAAGCATCAGATCTTGTAAAGTGGGAAAACACACACACCATTGCAGGTAGGCTGCACTCAGCCACAGCAGCAGCAATGGCACCAGCTAGCTAGAAAGGATGAGGAATTTATCCAGGAAAATCACTGGCAGCCAAGCAGCTTTAAGGCCAAGACACTGGTTTATTACTGCTGCAGTCATCTTGAAAGCAGAGGGCAGAGATTACCTGGACCCCAACAGTCCTGAGAAGAGGAGAAAAATCTACACATCCTAGAAATGGTTTTCAACAACTTGTTTAGGAGCAATTGTGGATTTCACAGCCAATTTTCTCAACTTGGGTTGATAAAAATTTATGGTTCACTAAGTATCACTTTCTGCCCTCTGCAATAACAAGAAATTTTATTCAAATTCATGCAACTTTCACATTCTCATTACATTCTCATTTAAAAGTATACAGTCCATCCAAATTTGCAAATGCATTCACAAGTCTGGCAGTGTGGAAAGGTTAAACTTACCCCATCTGTAGCTTTTACTAAGAGATCGTAAGTGGTTGGATCTCCTTCTCTGTCAATGTCTTGAGAAACACAGATCTGACCATTACGTGGGTCAATCTGGAAGGCTTTGGATTTCTCATAATAATGAAACCCATCATAAAGGAAATACTCAATTTCACCAAACTGGTCGGCATCGGCATCTGTTGCTTTGACCTGCAGGGTAACAAGAGAGATAAAAAACGAAGACAGTGAAACCATTACTGATTCGTTAAAAAAAATCACAGATACTTTGTTTTAAAGTTACCTCCTCGTGTTGTAAAAGTAGATGTGCATACACAAAAGGAATACAAACACACTGCTACCTCAGCTGTCTCTCTGCAGTTTGCAAAATAATGACTCAGCTACTGACAGCATATTTATTGCAACAAGCACACAAGATCAATTAGACCTGTCTGTAACATGATTTGCTTATCTGTCAATAATTATCTGTCAAGTGAACTTCCCATGACTGGAAAAGCTCCACACATTAAACCATATCAGGAGCCCATACCTTAAGCTACTTCCCCTTCACATTATTTCTACCCATGGAGGTACCTCTTACAAAAACCATGTCACACTTAGGTCAGAAAAGTGCTGTGGGACATTCTTACCTTTCTTATTCTTTCTAAAAGACTCCCCAGAGCTTAACTTAGTTTTAATTTGAAAGAGGGCTTGGTGGCACAGTGATTTGTACAAGTTAAGGACTGCAAGGGGTATTTTAATCTTCAGCCATCTCTCCGAGGAATCTGACTTCTACTAACACAGCTAAACGCGACCATTACATGTATGCACAGAACAAAGCAAGAGATGCACAGAACAAAGCAAGTCCTTGTTGAGAGACTTAATTACCTTGCAAGCGTAAACTTGCATGTAGCTGTATCTGCTGACTGACAAACAAGCCTAACACCTTTTCTTTTCAGCTATATTAAGTACATCTATAAAGCAGTGTGAGTTCTGCTGTAAATCCCAAACAAGACATGAAAGCTCAGAGTCACTTTCAAGATGCTGCATTGCCTTCCTTCAGCTGGGTTTTGAAGGACTCAGTGTTACACAAACAGTACAAGGTTATGCTCTTTAACTGAATGAATGATTAAGGCACTGACTAGTCTAGAAAGTACAAAACCCCAACAGTTTACAAACATCAGGTGATTATAAATTTTAATACAGAACTTGTCCAAAAGATTTTATTCTAACACAAATATTTTTCTTTTTACACACACTGGGGGAAACAGAAATCAACATACCTCTTAGATAGTTTAATAAATGTTTACCGTAGCAATATGTTTTGCCAGTACCATATACATGTGACCGGCATGAGGCAAGGCTGAGATTTGGGCTTGTTCAGGCGGAGAAGGCTTCGGGTGAGGGATTTGATAAATGTCCTCCTGTGCCCTAGCACAGGATTATCAAAAAGATACTTTTGATAGATTATCAAAAAGACAACACTAGGCTCTGTTCTCAGGGACAGTCTGCAGGGCAAGAGATTAGGAAACAGTGATCACAAGCTTAAACTGCAGAGGTACCAGCTAGACCTAAGGCAGTATTTCCTGTGAAGATGATTCAGCACTAGAAAAGGCTCCTTGCTCAGACTGCCTGGTGTCTCCATCCTTGGAGTTTTGAAACCAAAGGTAACACAGCTCTGACCAGCCAGAGTTGCAGCAAAGACCTCCTGCTGACCCCTACACCCACAGCAGGGCCAAGGAATAAGATGCTGCCCAGCTGCATTAGCGTTGCAACACAACAGTGCTGCTTCACCAGTCACCAAAAGTCAAGTCAACAGGATGCTTGAATGTGAAACTCTTGCTCTTGGGCTGAGGGGTGTATTGGTTAAATACATACTTGATAAACAGAACAGTTTTATATATTGTGCCCTCACTTTCATTGCTCTAAGACCTCTGATAACAAAACATTTTGTGCTGAGTGCTGAGTTTGGTTCTATAATGAAAGCTTTCACTTACATTTACAAACAACTTGGAAGAAAATAATTTATAAAAACATGCATACATTAAGAGAGAGAGTATTTTTAGTTTTGTAATTTGGAGATACTTCAAGGCTTTCTCCTTCTCAGTTGGTTTAATTTTCTACTTACTTTTTGATGATAAATCCTGTGTTTTTTCCATCAGCCTACTTGCACAAAGTACTGAAATACAATGCCTTAAGAGAGCTTTGGAAACCTTACTGTTGCAAAGACCAAGAGTTAGAACCACTGGGAGCTCACAGGAGAGACCTGTGCCAGCCATTGCCCGCACATGGTCTGGTAAAGGTAAGACTCACAGCCATCTAGCACAGATAGGACAAAGGTAAAGGTCTGCACATGACTGTCCATACAGATAAGCATCTGGCATGATTTTGGGCACAGTTTCAAAAAAAACCAAGCAGGCAGGGCCAGGGACTATTGCTAGCAATAATTTTGGATGAGGTCATCCTGTTTTGGGATGTAAATTAATTTGGCTGCACAGAGAAAAGCTGTGCCTGGTCTTACAGTCTTAGTGCCCCAGAACACCCTTTGTCTGCATCTCCTACTAGTGCAAACATGGACTTAAAGAGCCTTCACTCGCTTTTTTTACCCACAGAGGAATTGTTTTGGCACTAAGATACTGAACTGGGACTGAATTAAAACCAAATGAATGAAACATGCCTTGGGAAGTCTGAAAATCATAGAAGTGGGAAAAGGGAAACCATGTAAAAAGTGCCAAGGCAAATTATAAATCTAAATCTTACTCTAGACCAGTTACTTCAGCCAGAATTTAAAAATGACAGCTAGCCCAAAAGATGCACATGTTATTTCAATTATTTTTGTCCTTGTTGTGGTTTACTATTTGTTTATTTTTAAGCACCCTGTGGACTTCTCTTCTTCTGCACGGGATGCTTAAGATTTGCTGTATTTCAGAAGAGGTATCATTGTGACTGTAATTGTACCACATACTTCAATGAATCCCTCCCCCAAGAAAAAAATGTTTTCTCATAGCACTGAGGGCCATTATAGCAGAGTTGCTGCTGATGCAAATAGAAAGCTCCTCCAGGAGAGCCCTAAGTTTACAGAGCTCTTCATGCCCCTTTCACACCCTTGCAGCTTGCATCCCATGGCTTCAGCACAGGATGCAACGTGCAGCCACTCCTGACACCAGTCCAACCACTTGTTCTGGGTAAGTCAAAAGCAGAACTCACACTCAACTTCAGCGGAACAAAGATTTGGCCCTGAAACTTCTTCACAGCTGTATATAAATCAAGTCTGCAACACATGTATTTCACCAGTCTTGTACTTTGTTGTTTCTATCATAAAAAATAATAAACCCCAAGTTTAGTGTGCTCTTGGTACCCTGCCACTTGGCCCTTATAAGAAAAGTATTACAATTTATTTCTCATGCCTGAAATATAACATGGGTGACAATACTGAAAGGTTCTGTTTCCCTGTGCCTGCACACGGCTACATATGCTAACATTTATGTGTGAAATTGAGCATGAGTGATTAATTACAGGTGTGAAATTCAAGGGTATTGTTAGAAGTTTAGCCCATTAACTTGTTTTATTTCTTGTAAATTATGCAGTGCTCAGACACTGAACAGCACATGCAAAGGCATAATGAATAACAAATTTAAGTAACAATTCTATAGTTCAAAGCAATACGAATGTGAAGGTCTAATTGTGTTCAATTTCAACTACTTAAATTACCTCTCAGACAGCAGAACAAAGTGGCATCAATTTTCGCATTATAAAAATATGATCTTTCTCCCTGTAAAAGTGCTTCACATCCATTCAATTTCCACCCACATTAAATGGGTCCTTTTTTAATCACTCACCATGCAACCTTTGATCTGGAGAGGCAAGAACCTGGAATTGAAAGCAAATGAAAAGTTTACAGTAGCAGACAGAGCTGATGTTGAATGGCACTACACTTGAGGTCAGGGGAAAAATTAACTGTTATCATTGAAACAAAGATGCATTTAGGTGGAAAAGACCCTCAAGATCATCGAAGCTGATTTAAAAGGTGAAAACGTGTAACAAATTCAAGTTTTCTGATACAGTTAAGAGAGCAAGTCATCACAGATTTTAGAAATTATAGCACACAGTAGTTACTGTCCAAAACTCACAGCACACTGCATGAAGTACCAATCCTACAGAGTATTACAGCAGTTAAATGCCAAAGAGCTGTGAATTATAGCAGTCCAACCAGGAGGAAACGAAGGAAGAAGCAGGAATTTTCACAGTGGATTAATCAAGGGTGTTATATGTCAGCAATATCACAGAGGTGATAGAGCTGAAAGGATTTATACGACTTGAAGATGTGGGAGGCAAGAGAGTACCAAATCTGTAACACCTCTTTTCTGACAGGCTGAATACAAGATTGAGATCTAGGAGAAATGAAAGGGGATAAAAGAGAGGGATATGCTCACAGGACCTTTCTCATTCTTTCACTAAACCAGTTTTCAGTACACTAAGTTGAAGATTATAATATTAAAGAGTGTAAACTTAGGAATAAGTAACTACAGGACAAAGTATAAACCAAAGAATCATTTTTAAAAGCCAACAAAAGTCATGGTATGGCCAGCTACTGGCTGGATTTCTGCCATGCTTTCAGTAGCCTACATCCTTTCGACAGTTTTTAAACTGTCTAGACTGCAAATCCATTATAGAAAAGAAAGTTTCTTCTGTCCTGCTGACACTACCAACAAAGTAATAAATGGTCAGAATGCAGACATCCTCCCAGGAGAAGGAAAAAGGGGGACCTAGAAAAATCCCACAGAAAACAATTAAAAAAGAGCTGATCCATCTATGTGATGCTCAAACAGACCAGTCTATGAGAAGAATAAATGGTAGAAACTGGTAGACACCAAAGGTTGTAAGAAGATAATGAGAGAAAGAAAATTAGACAGTGCTGGAAGTGCAGAAATAACCTTCCATTTGCATATGGGAAAAGAGGCTGATCTCGGAGAAAAGAAAATAAAGGGAATCACTGTATAATTAAGGACAATTAATGTCACCTAAATGTACATATAATCCTCTAATAGCTGTACAGGTTTGAATGGTGAACAAAATGCTGACAATACACATAAATAGGAGGCGACAGAAATACATTTTTTCAGTGCTATGCTGAGGAAGGAGAGACTTTAGAGCTTGTAGAAAGCAAATGTTTGGCAGATGTTCAGCTGGTTCCCTTCACTTCAGCAGAACAATGACAACTCAGCAATGGGCAATATGTCCTTATATTTTATATGCATGAAACAGTGTTACCAATAAATGATTAGTAAACAAGATCATAAAGAATTATATCAGCTCCTAAAGCCCAGATTCCCTTAAAATGGTTTAGTGTTCAAAACAAAGTCACCTCCCCATCTTTTTAAATTCACTTTTCATTTCCACTCTTTAAAAATCCTCAAGCATATATTGAACTGGGCCACTTCAGTATCGACAGATTAAAATAAAGTTCCTGTCTACCGGTTTTACTTTCTTTACTTTCTTATCTAGGCATTATTTCCTGGTTTATATTAGCTGAGCATATGCTGAAAAGCAGAGCAAATATTTTGCATTATATGCAAAATGGAGAAAACACTTGTGCACACAAAACCACATCAGAGAAACCAATCTTATTAACTGTGCAGATCAAAAATGAAGAATCTATACAAAGACCATTTCTAGGATTTAGAGTATGCAGCCTGAAAGATGACTGCTCTGCAACACTGAATTTCACATGTGAGTGACCAGAATTAATTTTATGGCTTTCAGCTAGGCAGCACAAAAGTAGGCTATGATGGGAAAGAGCAGTTTGTCAAATAACTTATGATAGTGGTCATCTCAGATAGCAATTAAATGAGACTAAAAAGAATTAGATCAATTTTTTATGACTTAAGAATTGCTCCCATAACACATTTTTGTCAAGTTTACTCAACTTAATTTCAGCTAACCAATATGCAGCTTTTATAGCTCATAAAATCTGTTTGGAGGGTCTCAGTGTCAGAGCATAAGACAGACTTCTATTTTGTGCATAAAAAGTGTGTTCAATTCTGCCAGTTGTACCGATATCATGAAAAACAAGTTAATCTCCAGCACTCAGTTTCAAAGAAAATTGGAATACAGGGTAAACAAAAAGCACACTCCTCTACTCCAAAATATTCATCATCAAAATGTAAGAAAGGACAAAATACATGGATGAAGACATAGGGAAACTACAAGGCAACTGAAAGGAGACTGTTCAATGATAGAGTTACCTTGCCGATGAATGGTGTAAGCATATTCCTGTCTGAAGACATGACCAACACAAAATCCAACATCCTTCCAATCAAAGGGTCAAAGGACAGCAGGCTTGTTTATGGCAATACAGTAATGCCTGATCACAGACCCTTACCAGATAAGCACTGCAATTTCACATGCAGCCAATTCAAACACAACCCGAATGGCTGACAACCATATTGTAGAATTATCTGCTACACCAGATCTTCATGCCAAGTCCATAGCCACATGGAAGGAGGGGAACAGCCTGCTTTTGTGGCATGCTGTCAGTAACATGAGACTGCAGAAATACCAACAGTAAAACTACTGGTAGTTGATATTCCTCAAGAGCCATCCAGGTGCAACTGCACCTGTGAGATTAGCACATGAGTAGCCAGAAGCATGCATCATCAGATGTCTTTAATTTAGTGTCCTCACTTATAACCTTGGTTGGCAAGAGAATAGCATAGAAAATACAGTCAAATGATCTTGACCTCATAGCTTCCTGAGGCAGCAACGACAATAATACCGACACCAAACCTGAAGACTTTTAGTAAATACATTACGTCTCTGGATTTTTACCTGTCTGTCTCAATATGTATGCTCAGTCACCATCTCTCTTGTATGCGAGGTTTAATGTACAGAAACAGGAGTAAAGCCTCAGAACTACTTGGTGAAGTCCTAAGGGCATAAGCTTTGGCTTCAACAACAGGAACTGTTTGTCTGAGGTCTTAGCAGCCTGTACTTGAAAGAGAACTTGCACTGACAACACAAAAAGCCCCACTCCTCATCCTCAAACTGGGCCCCATCTAGAAAGCCACAAGCCAAAATAATAACTGAATTTAAGCCGAACATTCAACTGGCATTGTTGATAGCTTTGCCAACCACTACAGGTACCACATACTTCAGAAAACAAACAGTAAAATTGATAGCACTCATCTTTGCTCTGATGCAAAATATCTCCATCTTTCTGCATTGTTTTCATTAGCTATAGCATGGAGACTACTACAGCTGAACCACTGACACTAAGCACAACACATGCATGACCTACCTAACCTCGCCAGCAGCAGATGCCGACTTCCCCAGGTCACTCCAGAATTGTTGTCAGTTTTCCAAAGGTGCTCATAACCTTTTCAGGCAAGCCTCATCTACATCTCAACAGCCTTTAAAGTGAAAGTACAGAAGCCTAAACTCAAGAAGAAAAAGAGGGTGGACACACACTGTACTCAGTGAAGAGCATGTGGAACATGTGATTCCCTGTAACCTCAAGTAAGCATCACATTTTTTAATTAGGATACGGCTTTTGGGTTTGGCCTTTCAAACAGTTATTAAATGGTTCAACAAAAGCATTTTGCACTACTTGCCTTTTTATTTTTGCTTGTGGGTGGCCCATTAGTTGTACAGAAATTCCCAATAAACTACAAGGTTTTAAAATGAGGTAAGAATAATCTCATATGACATATGCATCTCTCATAAAAGACCCCACTGATTTTTATCTTTTTAATAACACATCGATTTTTTTTAACATTCTGTATCTTCCCTGAGACAAGTAACTGAAAGTAAACGTATTTTACTTGATGAATGATTATGAGATTTTAGCTTTTAGCCTTCTCTGAGCTTTTAAGTATATAACTGATGACAATAAACAAACCTGCCAACAGAAATATTGACATATCTTTGATTTACTGCTTTCAGTTAATCTCTAAAAAGAAAGATTAAAATCACCAGAGGAGAAAACATCATTAGTACATTACAGCATTATGCTTTCATTCTGGAAACCAGACATCATCCAGCAAGCCAAGTCCAGACCCAGGAAGAACTGGCCAATTCAGTCTTTACAGTAATCTGTAATTTCTGCTCCTATGCTATCCAGAGCCTGAATTCTCTCCTATTTAACCAAAAAGTTTCTGACAAGCCTTCAGTTTTGTTGCTATACCTCCTGCAAAAGAGCACAAGCAGCTAAATCCTCTTGATGTTAGCCAGGATCAAGAAGTGTGGGAGGCAGGCTCAATCTGGAAGACTTGTCCTTATCACTCCTAACACACCAACAGGATCTGGACCACTATGAAATAACTAACAGCTGTTGACATCTGAATGCATAGCAAGCAGCAATGCTGCTGATGCCTTCTTATTATATGGTAGAAAGGTGATCTAAAAATGTGTCTTGGGAGCAGGAAGCTTAGGTTCCACCATCAAAAATGTCTACTAAAAGGACTAATTACTCTGTCAGTCTATTTGGTCTACATTGCCTTCCTTCTTACAATGCAAACATAACCAAATAGAGCAGTGTTTGTTTTTACTGCCTACATAAACTGGAAGAACAGAAATTAAAAGAGAACATATTTTTGAAGAAGGAAAACTAATTTTTGTAGCAACTAGCAAATATTTGCAGGACTAAAGTTTTGTTTAATCATCAAAGTTAAGACACTACTTTTCAGTAAAAGCAGCTCCATCCATTCGTTAATGCTGCTCAAATACCGTGCTACATTTTATACATCCTACAACCTTGCAAAGCACTGTGAAGAGTTTAAGTACAAATCTATTTTTATTCATTAACTTGAGTAAGCTACAAAGCTCCAAGACTGAATATCTCTGCCAAGCAAGAGCAGAACACAAAAATTTCCCTATTCTGTGCTAATTGCACAAAGAAAGGAGTCATGGGTTTAATAATCTAGAATATCTATTTCACAAAGGAATATTTGGTATAGAACATGTTATTTTCATGATCTTGCAGTGGCATGGATTTAAGACAGGCTCAAACTGCACACTTATACATGTTCATGTAAACATTTTCCAAGCTCCCAAACCAGTTTGATCTGCTAATTCCTGCTCATGAACTACAATGTTCCAACCAGTGCTTCTGGCTAGACTGATACAACTATTTATGGAACCACATTGTGAACAAGATGTCTAAGAGCAGAGCTTAATCCCTCCATTTAAAGAAACAGAAAACAGAATAAAACCCAGTAAGTTATTTGCCTATAATCAGATTATCTAAAAAAAAAATTCTTTTCCTAGTTTAGTCCAGGGTCAGACTACCAAGAATCAATGAGCAGCCAGGGTACAAATCTCTTAAATTGATTTTGCTGTCAGAGTAAAAAGGTTTGCTAATCCACCTTTGTATTAAACAAAGATGACGGGTGGGCTGCCTAAACTGGCACTTACAAATGCACTTGTAAATTGCTGCACTCATTGGGCAAATGGGATGGGTTAACGTAGGGGAAAGGGTAATACAGCACTCCAACTGTCACTGGCGAAGCAACCTTTGAGTTATCATTACTGGCCCAAAGAGCCTTAGCAGGTTACCTCAGAAACTGTACAGCTTGCACAAGCCCAGAGAAGGCCTCAGAGAGGGTCCACCCAGAGCCCAATCCCTCCTCTTCCTGTATTACAGCTGTGGCTATTCTATACATCGCACCCGGGTGTTTGCTGAAGCAGTGAGTTGGCTGGTTATCACCCTTCCATAAATCAGGAGGGAGTCCTCCTCAAAACAAGCAAGTTGATCAAAGCTAAACAGGTTCTTTTGCATTCTTTGCAACATCAGGTTTTGACCTGCCATTTAATCTTATTTATTTCCTCAGTTAGTGGTGGGCTTCCTTCTAGCCATACTTCTTTTACAAGTATTTCTCCTTTTGACCGATGCCTGAGTCAGTGTGTTAAGTGGCAATGGATTTGTTTACTTTATCACACACACTTGTAAAACAGGCATTCTTATTACATCCGTTAAAAATCAGATTTTGTAATGACTGTAGCCCACGGTATTAATGTAGGTCAGATAACAGCAATATCATTATCATTATCCTGTTTGTCCCATTTTGTTTTGATCAGCAAGGTAAGTTTCAAGAGCACTAGGTCAAGACAGGCTTTTCAGGTCACATCAGCATAGCTAGGCAGAGGTTTCTATCACTTTGCACCTCTAACACTCAGAATCTGCTTATTCAAACAGTCAGATATTAACAAACATGAAATGTCTTCCAGTCTTCAGACACTGCTCATTTACGTGCTGAACTACTTTCAGTTATTCCTGTAGTATTTGTGTCCCTAAGCATTAAAAAGAACAAACTTTCTCCCAAGGGAAGCATACATTTTGAGTGACTGGAGTCTTATAAATCATAGCCAATTTATATTTGGAACTAAGCAGATATGGGCTCTCTTGGTTCACTTCTGCCTTTATGGAAAATTTAGAACATGGCCAAACACACAGCTTGAATAATCATATAATTTGAAAAAAAAAAAATTGTATTTTGTTCATCATAGACAAAAACATTAGCATTATCTAGTGCAGAAATGAAGCCTGACACAAAGTGTAGAAACATTTTTTCCCTCTTTCCTTCTAAATGAACCTTTCATATACACACCAGTTTTGTTTTCTTACTCTCCAACGCTACATGTTTGCATTTCTAGCTATACTTCCTCTATAGAGTCTCCACTCACAATTTAGAGGCTAGCAGACTACAGTGTGCAAAAATAAGCAATCATCAGAACGATCAAAAGACACAGAACATGCAAGATCTTAACCTCAATTGCACGACATGAAGCAATATCTGGGGTACTGTCTAACAAAAGCATAAGCCTTTAGTACTTTATTTGATCTGAAATACAAAACCCACTGAGTGCACAATAAATGTGTGTAACTAAACCAGCAATTTTTTTCAATTCAAGTTAGCTATAAATTTTACAAGTATAATTCAGATGGCACAGTTTTGGATATGTGGAAATGGCAAAGCCACTCCCAAAAATTTAAAGGATATCACCTCTAAGCCGTGATGTCAAAGCAATGATATGCAGAAGCACCACAAAGTCACCACCACTCTACAGTTAACACAAGATGTTCTAAAAATACTCTCAGTATCTAAACCAGAGCTTACTGTAAATTACTTCCTGCTCCTAAACTACAAATCCAAATTAGTATTATTAGAATTGCACTTATGTGTACAACAAAAACTCCATTCGGTGAAGAGTAAGCAAAACTTACCCAATACATATCATGCCAACTAAGCCATACATATCAATAATTAAAACCCTTTTAAATGCTACAGATCTTCAAATGAACCCAGTAACACTAACTATACCATCTCAGAATTACACGGCTAGACGTACCTCTATCCCCTTTCGGACAAGGCTAGATGGCTGAATGATATCACGTTCACCTGATGTGAGGTGCACCAACCTTCCTTCTCCCTTGATCCATCTCTGTTCATACAGCTTCTGTGCACAACCCCAATTACATGATGACCATGAAACCAGCATATCACATGCATGCAAGTCAGGACACACAGCCAGATGGTGCGTTACATGCATGTTTCATTTGACAATATGATGGATGCACCTTCATCGAATGGGTATCCATGAGCGGACTTGTCCTGCTTCACAGCTGAGAAGTTGAGAATTGCCAAGTTACAGAAGTTTGCAGGCCAGAACAGTCCAGAGCCAACTAACAGTCAAATCAAAGAGAAAGGGAAGAGAATAACCAGTACTATAGCCATGAGCCTGCAGTACAAGTGGATCACAGCAAATTACATCTGATGTATTACAAACTTTTGCTGCATGCTTTGAGAGCTTTTAAATAGCATGTTCTAATACCTGAAGAACCTTAAGCCTTTGCAAAATATATCACATAACGAAAGGAACATCATACGTGGGTGTAGCTTAAGCACATCTATAAGCACAGAATGAGGCTGAGTTTTATAGTATAACATCCAAGGAAAGCTCACTGTGTACTAGCAGTAAATTTTAATTAGTAAAAGCAACAGATGGATTAAGTTCCAGGAAGGAAATGAGAAGGGCTGACAGGGTATAAATTGGCCACATCAGTGACACAGACGGAAGCATCCCTTTTCTTCTGATAAAGAATTCTCCCATAAACAGGACACTGGAGTCCACTGTTCCTACACTTCTTGCAGAGCGTTAGAGCTATTTTAAAGTGGGAGATGATGAAAATCAGATGGCTACGTCCATTTGCTCAGCTTCAGAATTCTCTGAAGTCTTTTGTTTTCTCTTAGGAAAAGGAAATATTGTTTTCTGGGGATTTGTTCTGAACATGTTACATGTAACCCTTTCAGTGATCAAAACAGTTAACTGCAATGAATTTCAGCTTCAGTGATCAGAAGATGGTGCTGGCAAGTACAGGCATTCTTCAGTATCTGCTCTGCAGAAATAAAAATTGAAAACATAGCAACCCCAAAAAGAAGTGTATGTCCAACTTGGTGTATGCAGAATTTGTGTATCCATATGTTTAGGGAAGATAGAGGCCTTCCCAGATATTCAGACAGTATGTCTCTAATACTAAATCACTTTATCACATGTGCTACTTTTAGACACTCCATTCCCTATTTCCTCATTACATTTTTCTCAAACTAATGTACGAGACCATTTGTAGCGTGGTATTTAAACTATAAACAGATCAGATATTCTTATTAAGCCAAAAGGATCCCAGCAGTTTTGTCACATCTATGTGCTAAATTTGTAGCTGTAATTTTCATTGTTGTGTAATGTTGCTCCATTTTCTGGAGAAACTACAAAGACACATTAGAATAGAAAACTGCTGAATATAGAGATTCTGCTCTCAAGTGCTTCCATCTCTCATGTGTATTATTGGTACCTGTCCATGATGTTAGTCAGTCCCGGCTGCCTTTATTTGAGCTTTTCACCATCTGGACAAAAAAATAACTTGTTTTTCCCAATTGCTGCCTTGTCATTCCATTCCTAGCTCTGGTCCCATCCTTCCAATACCTCCACAGAGAGGGGCAGCTCCCCCTCACCAGCAGCTATAGCACAAACACATAGCAACAGCCTTTTCATTTAACTTTTTAAACAGTTTCTTAAAGAGACCTGGCTCCTGTTAAACTACACAAATGGGAATCACAGCAGCTAAGATTTCACAACAGAGCTATTACAATTCAGCCACACAAGAGACACTGGAGAGCATTCAGGAGAGAGATGGGGATATCTGGGCTACAGTATGTGCTCTTTCCACTTTGCACCACTGGTTTCCACTTCACTTGTAAATACACCAGCAGATTTTTTTCTCAAGGTCTTGTTCTACTGTACAGAATCAGAGCTTGTTTTCTAGTTTGCCCTGCCATATTAAAACCTCATTTATCTCCCCCTCCCCCCTTCCTTCTTTCCCAAGTGAAACTGTAGCTTTTGAAGGAACATTATGAAGATATAAAACTTCCAGACTGTAGCAGAACAACTGAGTCTTCAGTCCAGTACCTTGTTCCCGGACAATGGCCAGGGCCAGAGCCTGATGACTGAGATGCAAGAACTCCACAATCAATAAAACTACTCTATACCTCTCTCTCTTCTTCTCCTTCCCCCTCTCCCTGAAAGGATTCAACATAATAGTTAAATAGGCTAATAACCAAGACAAATCATGACTACAAATTCCCTACTCAGTAATAATTTTATCTCATATTTTTTAATTTATGTTTTTTCAATTTAATGCAGTATTTTATGTTGTTAGACAAGGAATGAAAAGTTCCTAATATTTACTCTGAACTATTAATTATTTCATAATTACTCTAATGTGCCCCTTTGTTAATTTTCTGGCCAAGAGAAACAATACCAATCTTTCCTTTCTATTCCCATTTCTCAAATGAGAAACATTTGACATTAAGTCACAACTTGCACTGTGAAGCTGGGCAAATGGATCTGCAGACTCCCATCATTCAGCACTAGAAAAGCCCCATCCCCTCGGCCGAGTATGCAGCTGGCATTGGTCAGCACTGTAGTAAAAGAAAACCTTAGCCTCTGACGATGTCTTAGAAAACTGTGGGACAGTGACAGTAAAGATCTTTCTACACTGATGAGGATCTACTAATCCTTGATGTCAATTTATGCTTCTGTCCACAGGAATTGAGGTCTCTACCTCCTGAGGTAGTGGGAACACTGGTGATGACTAGTAACTAATCATTGCTCATGATCACTTACTCATGAAAGGTGAAAAGGCATGAGGTGATCTCTTAAAAGTTACCTCAATAAATGTGCCAGAGTCCTCCACCAAGAAGGAACATGGAGCTGGTTGATCCATCTTCTTCAGACCTTTATCATCATGGGAGCTGCCATCAAAACACAC
Source organism: Loriculus beryllinus (assembly GCA_039877255.1). Classification (NCBI taxonomy): domain Eukaryota; kingdom Metazoa; phylum Chordata; class Aves; order Psittaciformes; family Psittacidae; genus Loriculus; species Loriculus beryllinus. Next base: position 27,543 of record JBCJKH010053486.1, read on the forward strand.
CACTGCAGTATACCTCCACAACAAATTCTGACACGGAGATTCACTTCA